>JAUMHA010383973.1:0-12268 GCA_032359765.1 Saxidomus gigantea
ATATAAGGGTTCACATCGGTCACACAAACGAATAAACAATACATACTGGTGGTTGCCGCAATATTGTCTAGAAAAATATCCACAAACAATGGTATCGGTATTTAAGTTCATTTAGAGAAGTCGTTATTTTTACAGACTGTCAGAGGAACCGTACTCGACTCAGAGAGGAGGCGGTTTCAGATGTATTGTTTATTCGTTTGTGTGACCGATGTGAACCCTTATATGCATGGGGACGTGGATGGAAGTACCACTCTGTAGACAGCGTGGGATAACGTTTAACCAAAATCCATTGGAATAGGACTGGGCGAAAAAACAAAGACCTATGTAGACATGTACTGTTTTGTAAATTTATCAGAATTGACACAGCTCCCGCTGTATTTCGGACGCATGAACACGTTTAACTTAACTTTTCAAGTATTTTCAACATATAAATAAATGAATTATGTCTTTCTTAAAATAATGATGGACACTAAGAACGGTTATATCACTTGACACTACTGATAGATAAAATATTGACTTATTTGCACCTGTGCTACAGTAGCTTCTATTTGAAATAGGTTGAAACTAATACATATACTTCAAATTTTATTAGCAGATATTTTGTATATTATGTAGGACACATAACGCTTTCTAACCAAATTCGTGGAAAGTGCAGTTTCCATTCTAACAAAATATTTCCATTAGAGAGTAGAAAAGTGTGAAAAAGAATATTCCAGACAGAAGTTTTAAATGGTAGAGTGATCTAAATAAACATCAGAATGGTATTAATGCATACATCTAAATGTTGTTTTAGCACTTTCAAAGGAAGATCAATGCAACTGCATTGCAAACTGGTATATCGGTCGATGCAGCTGCATTGCAATCTGGTCTATCGGTCGACGCAGCTGCATTGAAAACTGGTATATCACAAAGTGTAAAATAAGTGTAACAAATTATCAAACTCTGTGTACTAAATTCTCTTTGAATGTACTGATTATGAAATAGTTCACCAACATTGGTCTATTGATTTGAGAGCGAATGTTAGAAAGTTCGAATCAATTCAAATCCAAGCTATGTCCGTTCTGATATTCAAGGTTGGTAATCCAGTTAGGGAATGGTTACTGTATGTCTACATGTATGGTGCCTGAAATACAGGAAATGATCTTCGCGGTAAATGTACACTAATTTACATAGGCTGGCCTTCGAGTTGACAGCACAATGAACAATTTACAGATTGTTTTTCTAACTTTCACACCTGTCATATGACGGAAATGTACATACTCGTTCCTTTGTAATGATATTGAAATCTTACCTAAAGTGACCGATTTATTATTCCTTTTCTAGTAAAGCAAGGCATGAAAGGTGCATTGTACTGTAAGAGAAAATATTAACCCTTTAATGGAATGTAAAGACGATATGCAAGCTGATTACTATGCACTAAGTTTAGTTCCAGGGAATGTTTTTTTTCTTTGCATCTTGAATTCAGTTTTATCAGCTGATGTTTTATTATTTGCAAACTAGCTTTCACTGTATATGTTACTAATACAATACATAGTTGCCAAGATTTCACCGAATGTCTGTTCAAAGCTTTCAATTCTAAACAAATTGGTCATCAAAAAACAGTGTTAAAGTGCATTTATATTAGAAAGATGAATGACTTAATTACTTGATTTGTGATTTTGGATGTCTTAAAATACATACAACCTGTTACAGCAGCGTAATGGTACAGCAAATATACACAGAAAACCATTTATAGTCCATCGTTGCTTTATGATTACAGGTTTCCGAAGAAGAGACGCCGTGTTCGTCTTAAATGAAAATGAAAGTCGGCACACTCCTGCATAAATCATGATGCAGTGTTCTATGTCTATCCAACACAACTTACCTCGGTCAAAGTCGGTGTTTTGGGAGATCATATGGCACTTAATGTCGCGAATGAATATACTAGATAAACCTTAATAACTTGTTAAAGGCCACTTCGTTTTCTAAATTGTTTAATAAACACAGTTCACAGGTATTGAATACAGAAAGTTTAAAAAGTTATCGATGCTTTGAGTTACCTGTAAGTTCTCAGAGATCAGATACTAGTAGCCTTTTAGGGCTCGTGAAAATTATGCAATATTTCATAATCTGCCTGCATCAATTGATTGACTCTGTATCAGATATATGGTTTGAATTACATACCGAGTACATATATGTATGTACATTACGAAGACACATTTCTGAATCATTTCTGTACCGGTCTTGTTCAAGTGCGCATTCATTTTTATTCTACACTCACAATTTCACACATTTTCTCTTAGCCTCTCATCATGATGTAAATGACCAGAAGTGTACATCATACAGCAAAGTTTCAGCCTACCTTTGATTGCTTAATCTAATACCGACTGACCACCACTGTAAAAATGGAACGGTAAAAGTTAAAAGCATTTGAAAATATTTAGTCTTATCGCCGATATCCCGTTTTGATATAGGAAGTAAATAATTCATAAAAGCTTCATGAATATTTTTCTTGCACGTGTCAATCGAACATAAGACTTCCATTAATGAAATTAATTACAAGACGGGCCTTATCTTGTCAGATAAGAATTGTATTTATTGAACCAAACGTCCTAAACCTGTATATATATATGTTGCTGTTAACTGTGTAATATATGGATAGGCAGTTTTGAAAGGGATTACGTAATAAAAGACAAACAGAATTGCGCAATTATTTGTTAAAATAGCGATTAAGTTAAAAAATTAAATGTTAACATAAATTTTTTCTCTAACAATAAAATTATCTTGTAAAGCTGATTTAATTTTAGCTATGTCTTTCTTCTTAATTAAATCTTCTCAAATAATATCGACTGAAATACGTTTACAAGTTACAAGCAATTGCGTACAAGAGAAATCAGAAATATAGCTAAAATCCACTTTTGTCTCTGTTTCTAACCAAAGCCTAACGTTTTAAACGCCTCCTGTCGTCATCATTGTTTTTTTTCTGTCTTTCCCTTTTTCTTAACTATAAGGAAGTGTTATGCAATCTAAAATCAGTCAGTCAGAGAGATATATGAGGCGCCAATATAGTTCAAATTTGGTTCGATACAACATGTAGAATTATTTCAGACTGACTTTTGATAGGTCTGTATTTAGCAAGAAACAATGCGATTGCGGATTTTAGGCGCCAAAGATTAGTTTTGCTGTCTCATATTTCATTTTGCAGAAGAAAAAAGGAAAGAAGAACAATTTTCGTTCCGGGATGGTGTCACAACTGTACATAAATTATCACTATTAAGAAAGTTATAGTCGCGATGCATCTTACACAGCCGTGCAGAAAGCTAACGTTCAAGATGAGTTAAAGAATTCAATTATAACAGAAAATATTGTTTTGAAATGGCTTATTAACTTTCATTGCATGAGTTACAACTTGACCGATTTCATAATGCAATTCATTCCGGGTAATACAAAAACGCCAACTTAGCTCAAGCCTAGCGTAGTCGTTGCGAAGTGATCTCATTTTCCAGTGTCCGTCGATGTGCGTCGACCGTCATAAGATGTGCGTCAGCCGTTATGAACTCCAAAACCTGTGAAACTGGCAATCAGTCTCATACTCTTAGTGTACTTTTATATGTTGTCAAAACAATCAAATCTATGCCATGACAACCAATAGTAAAAACTGTAGAATAAAATTGTCAAAAACCTTCATACTGAGAGCTCAGGTATTTGGTGTTATATAGTATGAAATATTGAATCGTTTAATGTCATTCATCCGTCCGTCATAACCTGCGAAACGTCCTTTTTATATCCTTGGCAAATCTCAACCCAACCAGGATAGGTCTTCTAAAAAGGCGGTTCAAAGAACTTTATTCCATTGTCATGGCAACAACAATGAAAAAATGCTTGAGCTGTTACATTTAATTTTACAGTAACACTTTTAAGAACCCTTCTTTATTAGCATCGACAAGTTTGCAGATAACTTCACAACATCTATTCGCGTTAACTTTCTACTGAGATCGTTGGAAAGAAAACATAACCAAAGGTCGAATTATTTACTATATCTTCATAACTTAGATATCAAATAGATTATTTTGTTCCGTACACAAACATCTACTTTTAATGAAACAATTAAAATCAATTACATTGAGTCGAAAAGATAAATTATCCGGCGGTTAACTTTAAAGCTGTTTGAACTGAAACATTTCTGTAACTAAAATTGTGTTCAGTACCTTACATTACATATCTTTATCCTTCTTGCTTTATTTTTGCGCACCTTGTTTTCGGTGTTCGAAGTGCCGTCGAAGTGCAAACCATTATTTCTTTCATTGTAATCGATACCCCGATGAACGCCTCCAACTCTTTGCAGAAACGCAACCATTCCATCCTTTAAATAGCCAATTATTACTGTTTGGAAGCACCCACTTACCCAACGAGAATAATATAACCATTTTTATTGCTGTTGAAAAATTTATAAGAAACACTAAAGTTTCAACATTTTAAGTTATTACATTATTACCTCTAGGCCATCCATCAACAATTCTCATATCTTTTTCCCTTCTCCTTTTTATTTTTCACTGTCTTATCTCGATTGTAATTAACGATAAAACTAAACAAAACTTGTTTTGAACTTTTAATAATTCATTGCATATTTAACTCTAATTTTAAGTACCATTCAGTTTTAAGGACTATAAGCATTGATTTCTTCTCGTAATTGCCAGTAAAATGTGTGACAACGAAATCGAAACAGAATCTTTCATCAATTCTTTGATGAGGTATCAAAAAAGGACCATTTCTTTGCTGATAAATGGACGCGTTTTAAGGTTACGTAGGGTATCAGTATATGACAGTATTTTAAAATGAAATAAAATTCTAGCTACTTATTATGTAGTGTACAAAAACAGGATTTGATAAAACATGACTTTTATGACATATGGTCGGTCACTAAAATAGCAAACTTATTGTTTAATGATTTGAAATACAATCTACATGTACTTTTTAAACATAATTGACAAGAGACTGTATTTAAAGTGACATTATGCGCATTTTACTGCACGAAGTGTATTTTTGGTGACAGTTTTATAAAAGCAATTTTCGGGTGCTGTGCATTTAAATGAGTTAAACTAATGATAATGCCGCATTAGTATTTGAAGTTAGTGCTTTAGAAAAAAATTGGACTAATAAAATAATAGTCCCTTTCTTTGCAGGGATCTCCCTTGCGTTGTTACTGTTGTTGGTAGATATTTCAGCAGTGGAAGGGAAGCAGCTCCTGCATGCAGTTGTTTTTTTTTAAATTGACTATCCCAGTCAAAATAGGAAAAGTAATATTGGGAAAGTTATTATTTCGTACTAGTAGCAGGAACAGTTTGGTGTATTGGGTAAAAAGCTATTATTTCCTCTACCCTTTTCACACACACCTGATTCAGCTGGGTTTTTGCCTGAAAAAAAGTGCATAATGTCACTTTAAGCATTTTAGCGTTACAAATGCAGATTGCCGATTCCATTAAGAGCAGTCATGTGATAGTTTGTCGAAATAAATAACTGTCTGTAAATACATTTAAACTGATATCGCAAAATTTTACTGTTTCGCTGTGTCATACGAAACCATTTTTTGACATCAAAACATTTTGCGCAGCCGAATGATTATTGTTTAGGGATTCAGCCGCATAAAAATATTTTTCGCATAGCCAAACGATTTTGACTTTTCATGCTTTATGTAATTTACGATATAGAGGATATTTAACATAAGGCAACATTGCACCTGAGGTAATTCAATTTTTAAACAGTTTTTTTTAACAATATTACGATCGTTGGAAGTATAAAGTGATCGTTTTATAAAGGCTCGCTTAACTTTTATTCATATTACATAATGATAAGTCTAGTTTCTTTTTATTTTTGTAATAACTACATATTATTATAGTTATTATTATTCTATTTGATTTTTATCATTATGAGTATATCTACCAGCATTAGCATCAGCACCTTCATGATTGGTGTAGTTGAAGTTGTTGTTGTTGTTGTTGTTGTTGAGATATGCAAATATTTATACGGAGCGGTATCCTCTGTGTGAATGAAGACAAATTAATGGATTTACATCATCACATACTGTAATAATCTCGAAATACACACTGATCATTTTTTTGAATTCTTATCAATTGTAGAAAGCATTTCTGCCGTATTATATGTATGTTATCGTCTGAATCGCTATTATCACACGTGATATTTCAATTACACCATGCGTTCTTGCTTTGCCATCTGGCATACAAATTCACCTGGAATGTAGTTACATGCAAACTTGCATGGGGGTAGGTCCAGACTGATTCTCAGTTCTGCAATGAATCATGTCTGCATTGGTACCTGACTTGTTTTCACCATAATAATTGAATACCTTAAATTCTTCTACATTTAGGATAATGAACACCTTGAAACATTTTATTACGCTATGATATTAAAGTGTTCGAAAATTTTAAAAACTACCAGGAAAAAACTTGCAAATATTGATCCGAACAAAAAAAATCAAACATGATTAGCTCAATGGGTGACGAGTGTACATCTTTAGTAGGTTATTACACTTCTTTATGTCGAGAAGAGCTAGGTCAATATGGTCAACAAAACTGTAATGAAAACTTACACACAAAGAAGTATATCCGCCTAAAATACCGATGTGAATATGTCAGCTAATGAATGTCACATATAAAGGTAATGTAAGATTCCTCAAAAGTTTTATCAGGATCGAAATCGCAAAATTTGACGAACGGAAAACATTCATAATATAAGTATACATTTACGAATACTTGACAAAAAACTATGCATATCATTTGTGTTACGATGGAAGTCGTAAATGGAATTTATCATACATTTTAGTACTTGCTTCGCGTCGTTTCTTAATTATAGAGCGGATACAGTAACTAGAAAACGGAATATTATATTTGAAGATTGCGATACGAAATAGTCCATATAATCCCCATGAATTAATCATCTGTTTAGCTGCCTTGCTACAAGTTTGAATGTCTGCTGAATTTGAAAAAGTAAAAGTGAAACAGGAGTTTTTTTTTCGCCATATGTATTGAACAATACAGTTTCATTTTTCAAACAATAAGAGCTTGGTTTTAGTTTTCGACATTGTTTGTCAATATATATCTTTTTAGATATTGTATAAAACTATGATTATCTTTCAAAACGTAACATGTCATCATATGATTAGTAGTAATATTTAAGATAAAAAGGCAAAAAAAAAAAAAAAATGAGAGTCATTCTTTTTTGAAAAAAAGACAGTGAGAGCAATTTTGGTATGCTCATTTATACATAAAACAGTTTCTCAACTTTTGTTTTAGTTCAGAAAAGTTCATTCGGGCTGACATATTTTACTAACATGAACAGAAGTCAACAGGTATCTTCCGAAAGAATAGAGAGCCCTTCAAAATCGCAGTGGTACACTGAGCTGGCGAGTATATGCTCTGAAGCAATGTATGTCTTAGATGTCAATTTGCAGCAGTAGCTGAGTAGTGCTATAACGCAAGCAATTATGTCTTTTATTTAGAAATTTATGAGATCCTTTGGCATTACAAACATTTTGTAAATTCCTCCAAACAACTTAATGACTTTGCCAGATTTATACTAAAACCTCTTTTAACATCAGCAATGTTATAATTAATGCAATATTGCTTGATTAACCTGGTATAGGTTTGTCTAAAAGTGCTATGTTTTCATTCTAAAATGACTCGTTTGCATATGAACTAGATTGCATTAGACAGGTCAGAATAGATTTTATTACAAAAATAGGTATAACTACCAAACACTATATTCTTCAAGGATTGGATAGTGTTGTACATTGAGGACGGTCAGTTCGAAGGATTTATTATTTTTGGACAGATAATCGTAAAAAAGAACAACTTAAAAAGAATAAGTAAATATTATGATTGAAGGCTAAACTATGGACCGGTCCAGATTTTTAGAACAAATTTTAAAGCCTATCTAAGCCTTTTGTTGAGGGATTATTTTCTTTTCATGGCTAGGTCAACTGCTCACAAACATAATCACAAACAAACGCACGTGTTCTTTTGTGTAAACTAGGTCAACAATGGGTCACGTGATATCCTAGTGTGGCCATCAGATAATCCAGAGAATTAATTTTAATATTATTTTAACACTGGAACCGTTCATTCCCATAGTTTACCTGATGTCCATGCTATGACCTAAGAACTGTACAATAAAATTTTATCAAAGTAACATCCTATTTATACATATTATCGTCGGCTAGGTCCATGTTTTGTATCGGCTGCCTAACATCATCTCACTTTAAACGTCGTTAGTAGATAGGTAAAACAACATAAATATCAGTTTACAATCCACAATTTTAACAACAGCTAGTGGAATAATCACGTCTGGTTTTATCGGTATAGTATTCGTACACCACTTAAGGTTGTATGTCCTTTTTTTGCTGCAGTTGCATCTGACAGACTTTTGTTGCATTTACGGTTATTCTATATTTTCTATCTTAAGTCAATAAATATGGAAATATTGCTCGCGATATTCGACATTTCCAGAAAGGATATAGAACTCGATTCCTGAAACATAAACGTAAAAAGTCCTTAACATTATTTCTACAAGAAAGTTCATGTACTCTTAAAAAGTAAGTCGGAAAATTAGGGCTGCAGTATTACGTCAACGGCATAATTCATTAACCAATTAGAAAATGAGACTTGTTAAGTTATTCTATTAATCAATTTTGCGTGATCAAAGAGTAATCAACAGTGCACTATTAATGATCAAACTGAAATAAAATAAATACAAATTTAAAAGAACAAAGGATTTTATTGTTGTAGCAACCATTTAATTTTACCTCGGGCTAATTACTTCAAGCTTTTACTGAAATCATCGGAGAGTTAAATTTCAATATATCTATGCCGATGTGAATGCATTTCTGCTTGAAGTTGCTTCAACACTGTCTAGATACAATATTCACAAATAACAGTATCGGTATTTAAGTCGTCTCCGGGATTCGTCAGTTGTTTCAGTCTGATGGGGGAAACATGCTCGATACAAAGGTTGCGCGGTTGCAGATCCCAGGATCTTTCTGAATTTACTGATAAAGTGAAATAAATTAAATAACAGGATACTGATAGAATCATGTTCCATTTACTCTAAAACGATGTTGAAATGTGCCGTCGAAAAGCCTTTCATAGTTTTTGCAATATCATTAAAAAAAATGCTGCGCTACATTTCTAGCATTTACTTTTCGATTCAATAAGCAAAGTTATGAATGTTTTTGGTACAAATGAAGGTCATTTCTGCCAGTACGACATCTTTCTGGGTATAATTAGAGCTACTTATTATTTTGGTCCACGGACTATAAAGCACGGAAATTTATTTTAACTACATGTAGCCAATTCTGAGTAATGTGGAAAAGTTACATATTTGCGTTACTTGTTTGTAACAAGTGAAACATGTGCTGCCATCTACAACAGTTAGGGAAAGACTTTAATGTTTCGCGGAGACACGTGCCAACCCAGTAACTTCAGACTGAACAAAAGATATTTCAAAACTGGCTTAAGATCATATAATCTTAGTGTCGTTCGAAGTTCATTGGCTAATAGTTTGTATATCATTTTATCACTTTATCTTAAAAGTGTTGGCTGCAAATGTTCGTGGATATTGCAGAAGTTTCAATTCTAACAGTCTCCATCCATTAGAGAGAGAGAAAAGGTGTGTAAAAGAATACACCAGACAGTAGCTTCTACATTAGAATTATCTAAACAAACATTACAATGGTAATAACGCATACACCTAGATGTTGCATTAACACTTTTAAAGTCGATGCAGCGGCATTGTAAACTGGTCTATCAAACAGTGTTGGATATAGTGCACATTTGCGTAACAAAAACCCAAATATTATGCTTTATGTTATATGGACTTTGCCCGATTACAGATTATGCAGGCATGCAATCAACGGAAATAAAGTTCAATAAAAGCATCTAAAGCAGGACATATTGTGATGTAATAAGCAAAAAGAGAAACCTTGTCCTTCCTCTGATTTATTTGAAAATTTCTTATAACATGTACCGACATTTTCTTAAAACAAAAAGCAGCAACATTTGAATATTGTGTTTGGCATCGCAGGATGAAACAGTATAAAAACTCGATTAAAGAAACAGACAGTCGAAACTTCTGGGGCAATTTTGACAAAATACAGTACGGATTCCAGTTCACTAACATGCAAAAATGTGATTAAGCTTCACGAAAATACAAGACCTATGAGTATCTATTACGTCAAAGATAAAAGCATGGGACGCAATAAGCATAAATATTCACTGAAAATGCATTACTACTATAAGATGAAATTAAGATTGGTATAAATATTGAAAGTGGGAAAGATAATTACATTAGTGCGTCTTGCAGAACCAGTTAAACTTCATCTTTTATAAGATGCCGCCTGTATATAGGATTGATCATGCAAAGATGCTCTTAAAACTGAAAGACAACTGAAAGACAGGCGTCCATTAGCGTGGAAAAAACAAGATCATACGAGAGGCATTTGTCTAGCAATATGTAAGGATAGGTTTACGATAATGCGTCAGTTATACACTGGGTGCATCAATAATGCATGTCTAAGGGTAACTGCACCGTAAATAGTCAAAATATAAAAAATAACCTCAAAGTGAACTGCAACAGTTTATCCTTAAAGGGGCACTCCGAACATCTAGCAAATTATATTCTCGAAACATAGATTATGTGTTCAATGAACGTCAAGTGATAAATAAATACATTTTCAAAGAAGAACCAATGGCGAAAAATGCCTTATGTTACCATAATAAATCAATATAGAGGCTGTCTGTAATAAATGGCCTCCACCCATTAATTGTACAACAACAACTCTACATAGATTATTGAATGGTCTACGGTACTGCAGTATATTTTAAACCGTTAATTTTATCGATAATGACTGGGAATACATAGCTAAAACCTTTAGATTAAGTTAAAATACTTCCAAAGATTCTATTATTTATGTTTTAAGGTTATTTAGTTTGTCATCAGTTATAGGGTATGTCCCTTTAACATGTTCTCTACTTTCTGCCTTTACATCCGTATAGTCTGATCATGGAATGTAGTCAGTAATGTTTAGATGAGCATCCCTTTGAACAATTTTGGCACTTGCCAAACTGACCAATTGACACATCCGTTAAACGAAATACAACGAAAACTTTCTTAAACTTCAGAAGATGAACTATCTACATTGTACAGTTTATAAACAAATATGAAACTGATACCTTCTTTGATCCTCTGAACATTAAAACATTGATCACTGTCACAAAATGTGCAAATAGGCCCGGAAGCCGGGTCATTATGATAGAAAATAATAGACAATTCATATATAAATCTAACAAAATATCGTAAGGAACTATTTTCTTGTCAGAAAATTACTTGGTTTGTACAGCAGATATTAGTTGTTATGGATAGCATTATTATACAGCTGTTCTGCAAAATTATACCCTTATATTATAAATAAATCAGAAATTCTACAGGGAAAATTTGCGGGGGAACCAGTCTGATAAATTCTAAAGAAATTTGATTTATCCATAATTTTCGCTACAAATCTTTTAAAATGAATAAAGTTAGTGAATAAAACTAATGTTGTTACTGCTGATGGAAATTCCGTTTCGACAAAAGCTTATGTTAACCTTTAATTGGAGGGCAATGTATGAAACAACAGGTGCACTGATACACGGGTGTTTAACTCTCCCAACAAGTGAGACCCATACGAACGTCCGAGATCGTGGGGTTTGTAACAATATACACAGTTTTCTATTACCATATTTTGTATTGTTACCAGGAGGGCGAGGAATCTTGTGATACTCACTGAAACAAAGAATATTTACCAAATTTTTCTGAAATATTCTCTTTTGTACACACATATGCAATTTATAGCAACGTATATTCGTGCAGGTGTCATGTGTAGCAACAACAGAGAAGATGCTAGTAATGTGATTTAATTCATTACTATAATAACCATCCTAGCAAGTATTAAAATACTAATGATTCATTAAAGATGCAAGACTTCTTGGCATACTGATAATAAGAATACTACTTCATAAAGTTAGTACCAAATGCAGAGTTAGTTACTTTGAGCGTCTTTGATTGTTAGTGGATGAAAGTTGTTCTAAACTTTTAGGTATGTCGTCTGCGGTAGATGTCACCACGAAAAAATGAAATTCACTTTTGCAGACACATATATAATCAAAAGGAGAATCACACTCTGTTACCGTAAAATACGTTGCCGATTAGATGGAAGGATGGTGGTTGTAAAGTTTGAAAT
>JAUMHA010383984.1:0-12268 GCA_032359765.1 Saxidomus gigantea
ATTTCTTTTCTTTTTGAGAACAGTATTCACTTTAATGTCTACTCACTGTCTAGAATTTCCCCCCCCCCCCCCCCACACCCCACTAACTATAAAAACAACTAAATTATGAGTACAAATGCTCAACAAGAATTAGAGAAGCTAGAAAGGATAAATACTTTTGACAAACTTGACTGTAAGCTTGTAGTACTTCAAAAAGTTTGTTTAAAACAAAACATTACCACCTTTGTCTGACCTCGTATTCTGGTCAGTTCTAATTTCTGACAACTATCAAATAGAGAATAGTTTAATAAACATGTTTTAATTAAGGTAGTACACATTGGTTACATATAGGTAATAGGCAAAATATTAGCCCTGGAAAGAGTACCACCTCCCGTATCCAGCTAACTAAATGCTATTTCTAACACTGTTTATCAAGTGACATGTCTTAGAAATAAAATCTTTAAATACAGAATGTATTTCTGTTAGAACACTTCTTGGAAAATAAATACTGGAGTTGATGATTGTAACAAAACTTGCAATATAAGAGTCAGCAGCATACATGCCTGCTGTGAAATGATGATGTATGCTTTGGTATAAGCAACCTTTTTAACATGGAATGAAAACTTAAGCAGGAAATAGTTTAGTTCATGTTCCAATAAGTAACACCCATATACAGTTACACAAAATGTTATCCTTTTCCACATCATGGCAGCACACATAATGGCAGCACAACACAATTGCGATAAAGTTTTAAAGAATATTAAGACTGTTTATTATATCATATATATTTCATTTCATTGAAAAGCAGTTACTGTTGTCAAAGTTACTGTCATCTTGCATCTACTGTGACAGGTGAAAACCACAATTTGATTAATTATTGAAAGGAAAAAACTTAAAAATTCATCACATTATGTGTGACAATACACACCTACTGCACACATTGTTTCCATGGTGATAACTGTTTCATCTGAAGTATTGTTTAGCATGCTGTTACAGACAATGCAGCAATGTTTCATTGGTAGGACGACATTTAAGAGATTGGAAACTGGACAGGACAAGTTTGAGACAGGACAGAAGTTTCAGATTCCAGCAAAGAACAGGCTGCACACTGTTCACCATTTTAAGATAGCTGCATAAAGTCACTGGAAACTACAACCTAATTCATACAGTACAATGATATTGGAGGTATTTCTTCATTTCAGGTTCATACTGGCTCAAACTGTAAGTTAAATGACAAATGATACATGATTTACTGTCATGCTCATAAAAATTAATTTGTGTAAATGGATTTCTCAACTTTTAAAGCACACATTATTATACCAGTCGGGGTAATTTACATTCTAAAGTGGTAGGAGAACTTACATACATACATTTATTGCAACAATCATAAGGACTTATACTTGACAGAAACCAGTTTGGTATGTCTAGTGTAAATGGTCATCTAACAATTACAACATGTCCCTCCTAAACTACTGAAGCATGTATGTATGTTACACTGTGTTTTCAAACAACCATCAGCCTTCATCTAAAATATTTCCCTACTTTGGGAAATCTATATATCAACTTTAAGTCTTTGTCAGCTCAACAGTTAAAGTGCCTTGCTAATGCTTTATGCAACGAATGTGTCTCAAAACAAATCAAAGAAACGTCAGAATTATCTCAGAGTCTTAAACCTTATCATTACTGATATGACACGATTGTGTATGATCCCTCATGTACATATGTATACCTAGTTTAGAAAATCCCATTTTCTTTTACATAACCTTTTAATGTTCTTAATTTATCATATTTTCTGTAAACTCATTAGATTTTCTGGTTTATTTTGAAGCCTGGCTGCGTGTGTGCATGAACATGACAAATAAATACATGGTCTTTTCCTATATATATATATTAAATCATCAACTCATGGACTGTGTTGTTTTTCTTTTACTATAATCAACTTTTTCCGGCACAGTTTTTATTTATATATATATTATAATAAATATTCTTTGTATTACACAACAAGAAAGTAGAAGGCTGTGCTTAAAAATCTAGAGGAGACAAAAATACACTATGATTATATACACATGTAGATTTTCAAAACGATATAGATCTGCCTGCACACAAAAAATGATGGAAAGAGAATGACCTAGTTATTCATCTGCTAGAAATACAATCTATTTCCTACATTAGAACAGGAATGAAACAGTCTTTGTCATTAACTACTGGTTACCCACTGCTTAAACAAAACTTATGTATCATCTACGCATCGTGGCATAAACAAATCCCTTTCTATATCCACATTTCAAAATACAGGGTTGTGTATGTCAAAACATGTGTCCATTCTGTTTTACAGTGAACACACTACACTCTGAAAAGTTGTCTCTGAAAATACTAACAAGTAGAACTGAATATTGTAAATGTCTTAAGACCACAGTATGCTTGTTTATCCCTTGTGTATCTGAACCCCAATTTTGTCTGTGTTCCCATTCTCAACAAGGTACAGATACAATACAAGGGTACACAAGTTCATGTATAAAGCTACAGTAAGTTAAAATTATATAGCAGAACTTTTAATTTAACAATTGACACATATCTTACTGATTTTACTAATAATCAGTAAGAAATGGCAGCTAAAATCAGTGGCATAACTTCAACACGTGCCACCATTGTATGATACTACAAAAAGCTGTTAATTTCTAATTTGAGTTCTATCTATATTCAAACTGTGTTTGGTGAAAACAGTGTTACACCATGGTTTGAATTCAGGTATTCAAACTGTTCACTAAAATATATTTGAAAGAAGTAAGCAATATTAAACTCGGGAATACATCTCTGGTGAACTTTAAAAGGCACATCTTGTAAGTTACACCACTCTTACAGCAAAATAAATCTTCTAACTCACATTTTTAAACTATGCACTGTTTTAAATTAAATACATAAAATTCCACTAAATATTATCTGGTTTCTCAAACAGGTACAAGGTGCAGTAAGTGAAAAGTAAAATAGAACCATACAAAAATCATTTTATTGCACATCAAATGGTCCTTATGGCATTTGCTACTGGTAAGTTGTTGAAATGTGTTACATTCTGTTCTCAAAACTGTGTCTTAGTAGTACCAGTAAGTTTGGAGCTAAGCTAAAGAGAACTAGGAGAAGGTATCTACAGGTAAATGTTGTAATCAATAAAAATGTTTCTAAGGTGTAATTGTTTTGAATGATTATATGGTGTATGCCTTTGTTTGGTACTAATCAAGGTTCCACATGGCCTTTTTATAATTTGTGCAAATTTTGCACAAAATCACCAAAAACTATTTAATGCTTGAAAAATACAAAATCTTCAAAAAAAATTCAGGCTTGAGAATTAGAATTTTGAAAGATTTATGACACCAAAGCAGGACTATTGTTGCTAATTGTGTGTTTTGATACCAATTGGTGACAGACTGACACGTGCCAAGAGAACCCTGCTTTACACAGAGTCCATTCATTGTACTAATAAACACTGAACTTAATCTACTGTAACTTATCAGTCATCACACTGAAGGCACCAAGCAGGTAGGCACTTCCTAACCATATGGTGGCTGAGCAATTTGCCACAGTAACTTGATCTAAGACCTTCTTCTGCCACGTTACACATCTCAGCATGTCACAGTCTAATAACAAGCTTAAAATGATTCTTCTTATGAATTTGTGCTTGACGCTGTACTAGGATTTCTGTTCATATCATACTTAGTTATGTTTCAACACCTGACAAACAAGCAAACAAGCAAAATGTTCATAATTGGGCACCAACAGTTGTTGATTAGGATATGCTCCATACCTCACATGTGGGTAGCGAAATCAACAACCAGGGATGTCTGACAATTGCAAATGTTATTTTCAAGCATGGTATGATGGCATTTTGGTTATTGTAAAAGTATGATCAAATCCTTAAACACTGTACTTTATGTAACAGTTCTATCCTGTCAACAATTAACATAAACAACAACAACAAGTTAAGAACTAAGTTCTACAACAGAAATGTATAACAAATGAGAGTGGTCTGATATATACTGTGTCAACACTTTCATACATACAGTCCTCTCTCTACAAGCTTCACAACTCCCTTCCTACTCTAGCAATTACCTAAATGTACCCAAAAAATCATACAGTATTGATGACGATGGTTACCATGGAAAAAATGAAAATTAAAAAAATTGCTGAGCTCATGAGATGAAATACTATCAATGTAATCTTAATTTAAATTTGAAAATTACATCTATTATCAGCTGCATTTCAACGATCAAGGAATACAACTGATTAGCATTTGAATACATGTACTATTTTAACCTATTGACAGAGATTCAGGTAGAAGGGAGATGTGTGTTGAGCTTGTCCAAGATTTTGTTCAGTACTGGAGTTCTACATATCTACAGTTACTATGGAAACCAGGTATAACTATTGCCCCACTTGTGGATACTCTTAATGTGCATTCATAATAAATGCTGTAAGCTAAATGTTCAAAGTAAGCCACAATGTTTTTTACACACTATATCACTTTAATATAACAGAATAGCTTTAACAGTTTACTTTTTCACATTTAAACATTTTCACCTACTATAGTATACTCTATAATATAAAGTCTTTGACCGCCATAATGAGTATGAATTGTCAAATTTCAATAAGTAAACTCCGCGTCCTGGGTATGCGTGACTCCCACAATACACTTCTTCATGACAATCTCTACGATAAACTGGAATGATTTCGTCTACAGGGGGTCGGTCATCTCTCTTGTCTCCACCCTTCTCTACATCATTGGCTTTACCTTCTGTAAACAATTAATGAACATTTTACAAACACAGATATATTTCTTTTCTGACTATTTCCTAACCAGTTAGCATGGTATGTGTATGTAAAAGCATCATTCTATCTCAAAATCTGCTAAAAAAGAAAAATATCAAAGGGTTGTCATAGAAAAAAAGCAGAACATTCTGCAAATTTAAGATATCTAAATAAAGGATTTATAAAAAAATTATCAAATGGATCAAAATACATCAAGATTGTTATGGAAATGCTCATTTTAAAAAATACTATCATGAATTTTCTAAAACTGACTAGAGCAATTTCATTCTGAACAATGATCATAGTTGCAATTGAACCACCTCCAACGTTCAGTGATAAGAGTCTGTGACTTTAAAATAACTGTAACCTCTCATTGGTTAAGTTCGAACCCTGCATCTGACCATGTTTCTGCAAATGAGAAAGTTGGCAGTTTTTTATGAGTCTTGTACTGGTTCTTCTGAAGAACGATTGTTAGGTAAACTGCCTGTCTGTAAAATTTTGTTGTAAATAAAATTGGAATGGGCCTAAAACCGTGAGAGACAAACAGTTGCTAATGTGCCAACACAAATATTTTGTGAGAAAGTTTACCTTCTTCTTCTAACTCCTCCTCATCACTTGATTCACTGACGTGAACACTAACTGTGTTACTGGGAGCTATAGTCCATTCAAAGAATACACCAAAACCTATGTCATAATAGTCTGTAGCAAACTCCCAAAATAAACATGAACCATCTTCATGTGTTGGAACACGTACCTGCAGTAGAAATGTTTACTATTAATATATATAAAACACCAGAATGGATTCAGCATTGTCTAATGTCTAAATGCTCGAGGATGTGTAAGACGTATATTTTATACTACATATAATTTTGTCATTCTTTTCACATAATAAGCTATTATTCTGATAATTACCATTATTTTATGCTTGCATTATTATTACCCCTTTGTATCATTATCATTATTATCATCATTATTACATTATCAGTGTCTATTCTAGGATGGAAATTGCACAATTCATCCGATTTCTACAAAGCTAGCGCATATTTCTGTAACATCTGTGTGAAAATCCAGCAAACAAATCAATTAAAAAAAAAACACTTCAATTTCCAGTCAGCATATTCGTTTATATTAACGCTGTAAGAAAAACGAAAGGGGTGCAACTCTAACAGACATAAACATTATTTTCGTTAAAAAAAATAATTAAGGGAGCAGCTCTTATAAATATCTTTGTCTAAAAAGATGAAGGGAAGCAACTACTACAAATATAAATATATTAGTTTCATTATAAAATTGATCGTTGGTTATGCATGTAAACATGTACAGTTATTCAAAAGAGGCGTTTGATCATGTCCTAAAATTGTAACATGTTTTTCAGTAAATGGAAATATAAATAAACACAAAAATAAAACACACATTTCAAAGACAAATACTTCATTCAAAATAAAACAGACACAAATAAGGTAAACTGAAGTGAACAACTGTTCAAGTGGCTTGGATACGATACTTGAATTCAAAGAAATGATAAACTAATAACTGGACATAATATATTGCACATAGGAAACATCAAAACAACAATGTGATTTCAGCAGATATCAAGTCAGTTTGAACTAAAAGGTAACTTAATCATACATATATTTTTAACCTAAGCTTCCTTGACAGTAATGTTTTCACCAAGTTTGAAGATCAGATGAAAACTGCTTGACTTAAGAAAGCAGACAAGACTAATTTGGCCAATTTTGCATAATTTAAGGGCCATAATCCAAAAGTGCCTTGGGTGATTTTGCTGGTTATCCAACTTAGCCTTGATATTATGCCCACAAATATTTTCAATAAGTTTGGTGAAGATTAGATTGAAACTGTATGACTTAGAGAGCGGACAGTGTGAACGCCTTCGGCTCACCGTGTGTGTTCCCATAGTAAGTCCCTTCAGACGTATAAAAATGTGTCTTTCCAGAAGAATGAGCCATTCAAGCTGCACAATATTTCCTTTCATAGAAGTCTTGACATTAATCATTTTTGAACAAGCATTTTAACTGTAATTTTGCATCATGCAAAGCTTTTGTATATTTCACGAGCAGCAACAAGTAACTTACAGTAACTGTTTCTCCCGAGCCTACTTTTATCACAGAATCCTTGTCCTTTTTTAAAGAATCCTTAAATTCTTTAACATCTTTTCTCGTCCACATAGAAGCCGCAGCAATGGGAGGTAAGTCATCTTCTACAACACAACAAATACACTACATTTATAAAACTAAACTCATGCGCAAAACTTGGATAAAAAATTAAAACTACAACTATTGGGTAAAGACAATTTTAAGGAAAAATGTTACATAATCAGTTGTTTATATTACTTTGTCATAACTGAATATAAGATGTACATGTCAGTTTATAGCATGTGCCCCTTACCTCCCTCTTTCCCCACTTCAATCTTATATTCATTTGTATTGATCAAACCCAGTCATCTCATTTTCTTCCTCATGTCTAATTAATCAGTTCCATTTTCTGAGCAATTAATAAATGTTACTATTATATCTGAGTTGCTCTATAATTACTTCCCTGTACATCTGAGCTCTAGAATAGATTCCCCTAGGGGATGACAAAGTCATATCAACAACTGATGAAAGCTGTAGCATTCCTTTAATTTCATTCCCAGACCTTGATGTCAAAGAAATATAACCAACTGATTTTAGTTTCCACAAATTATAATTTATTACTTATACTTTTCTTTGAGATATAGACCTTGGTTCAAAGAGTACAGCGAAATTGTACATTTTCGGGAGTATAAATCAATACAGATGTGACAGCATGATTTCATAACCGTATTCCTAGACAAATTCAGTAATTGTGTCTTGTAATTTCAACCAGAATACACAAGTACATGTACTCTTGCACTGGCAGTAAAATAAGGCTGGCCTACTGAAATTGTTCTAAGTTGCTAATCTGCTTTTCAAATTTTTGAGAGAATAAACTACCCTAATTGTGATTTTTTTTACAAGCATACTAGCGAAGGCTAAAATGTGGTCTTTAGACTGCTTTCATGTTAACAATTGTTGATAATACCTTATTTCTGAGGTGAGCTAAAAAAATCAAAATATTTTACAAAGAGAGTGGTTCACGCGGAGGAATATGAATTAGCCTCAATCCCAAACTATCAAAAAAGCTATGCCATATAACAGCAAGACTTTGAAACTAGGCCTACAAGATCAAACTTAGATAATGGACAATAATCAAGAAGTAATTAAATGTCTCTGAGCGCAGATGATATTGGCGCACCTAAGGAGGTATTATTCCAGATGGCATAGCTCTTGTTATTCTGTCTGAGAATGAAATTCAGGAACATTTAGAAACAACAATCTACACAATAAGCCCTTACCCTGCTCAATCTCTAAAATGGACTTGCCCATCTTTTAATTTGGACAATACCATTAACTGTTAAAAGGGGTGCTCAGTGAAAAGTTATTGATTGAATAGCAAACAATGCAGATAAAGACCAGACAGCAAGCAAATGCAAGCTGATCATGATCTGCACTGGTCACATAGGGCAGCATCATTTACTACCAGCAGGGTAAAGGTTAGCTACACAAACATGTGGCAGACAGGGATATGGCCCAAGCTACACACTCACAGTGGCAGTTGCCAGGGAACCAACATGTATGACATTGTCTTTACTTCTCATCAGGTCTTCTTTGAACTCATTTATTTCTTTTGTTACCCACATTCTTGCTGCCTCAATGTTAGGAAGATGCATTGAGACAAGAGCTGAAACATCCCTCAATCAAGTCATCATACATTATACAAGCTAGAGCTGAAACATCCCTTATACATTATACACTTTTTACATCTATCAACATGGTTACAAAACCTTTCATAAACTATGTTCATGGAAACGTCTTAATCTTTTTTCAAATGTACACAGACTGGTGCTTGAAACCAGTAACTAGCGAGAGTATTTTGTTGCTCTTCTACTGCATTGCGGGACAGTCTATACAATTTCTTCTAAAATGAACATTACGTTTTTATAGGATTTTCAGCAGTTTCCCTAAATCAGCTAGAAAATTAGGAAAGGGCCTGCTAGAGTAACCTTTTCCTGTCAGAAGAATAGACATCAGAGTTACCGGTCTTACTTCAGGTAATATTTCTAGTATTTCAGCATTATGCTCTTTGAACGATGGCATTATGGATGCAATTTTCACCTTCTATTATACTTCTTATCTTTATTTTACCATCTCTAGATGGACTTTGTCCTGACACTTCCATGTTACTGCATTCAAATGCACTTACAAGTTCTTCAAGTATTTCTGTTCTAAACATAGCTTATAATAATTATAATCTTTTGTGGCATCCTTCACCTTTTGGTGACCTTAATTTTAATGGAATTGTCGATAACATAAGGAATTAATTTGAGGACGGAAATATTTACTAAACTTAATGTTATCCTTGCAAAAATTGCCCGGAAAGTAGGAGACAAGAAATAACAGAATAATAAAGCCTGTATAAATATAAATCTTTCCTTTATTTATGGTAAATAATTGGTAGGCATGGAAGTTATTTTGTCTAGAACTGACCAATTGGGCAATCAATGCTGCTTGATTTACTGTTGCGAGCCAATCAGTAGATTGAACATTTCTCGGTATGCTGAGCATTTAATCCCATGTCTGAATAACTCTAAATAAAGACCTTCTTTGCCAGTGCAGACACTTTAGCCTTTATCAGTGGGATAAGGAGTATTGCATACTGTGTTAGAAGGTTTATTGCTTCAATTATCATGTCACTGAGACACAGACAGATATTTCTGTTGGACATTCTGAGTTATAGATGTAATAAGAAAGTAATTATTTACAAAACCTTAAGCTGTACAGAACCAACCAGTCTGTCATTCTGTGAGGTCATATAAATATAATTTAAAATAGTGTTGTTTTTCAACATTCAAAGAATCTTAAGTTTGCTGATTCTTTGCCAAGCAATTGTTAAGATAAATTAATATGAATGTAAATTTTCATTGTTTCATTGTCAACTGCCTTAATTACCTTGACGTTTTACAAATCTACGGTCAAAATTTCCATTCTGCCAAAACTAAAGGATAACTGAATCTTATACAAAATCACCATTTAATTGTTGAGAACCATTTAAGTTAACCAACCTAGACAGAACGACAAACAATATTGGGGATCTGCTAACATGAAATGAACATCATACTATAAGATATGCACTTCAATGAGTTCAATGTTTTCTTATAACAACACTATTTTACCTTCTTCAACCTCTTTGGTATCATCTGTTCCATTCTGTGAAGTCTCTATTTTAACTGGAGGTACTATAGGACCATTTTGTAAAGAAGCTGGAGAATTTGTAGGTGGAGTCTGGTTACTAATGGGCTGGATTTGTCCATTTGTAGGAGGAGTTTCAGTCTGTCCAGACTTTTGTGCTGCTTGCATTGCCTGAAGCTGCTGATACTGCTGCTGCTGATGAAGCAATTGCTGTTGATACACTTGTTGCATATACTGCTGAAAATGTTGCTCCTGTAACTGTACTATCAATTCTTCTTGCTGAAAACAGAATTAACTAGTTGTGAATTTCTGACCTCTTCTTTAATACTAATTCTTTAAAGGATCAATTAGGTTTCCATTTTAACACCTGTAGACAAATTCCTAGTCATGACAACATCTACATATAAACTGACTGATTAACATCCAAGGACTGAAATTCTACTACATTGTACCTGCTGCATTGTTGAAGACAATTCTAGATTGTATAAAATACAAGGATTTTGGCACTCCGCATTAATTTACTCCTAACAGCAAAATGTTTACAATGACAGTTGTCAAATATCACTATTCGACCTGAAAAACCGCTCTCTTGACAAGCCAGTTTCTCTTGACTTATTCATATTGGACATAATCCTTCAAACTCCTGGGGAGGAAATATCTGAAGGCCGTGATATAATCCAACAAGCCATAAACAATAAATGAGGAATACTTCCTATTATCACCATAGAAATAAATAAATCAATATGTTTTACTGTCTGTAGCCATTGTCACCATATTTTGTAATTGTCACAAAATTCTGCTTCTCCCTTAATGGCTGCTATTGTCTTCTGGGGATAAGACATTTGCTGAGCAAATTATTCTGTAATGGTTTCAGACAATGGATTTTGTCTGCATTTTATGTGTTGTTTTCAACTTGAAATGAGAACAGGTAATAGTTAACAATAATAATAATAAAAAAAAAATGTAAAAAAATGCTATATTGAATTTCACACTGCTGCCATTATTTCATTATTTTAAGGATATTACCTAGAGGCTTCAACAAAAATATGTTGCAACTGTCTTTTAATGCATTATTAAACTTAGTTCAGGTTCCTAGGAGTTCTCCTAAAAAAAAACCAATTTCATCGACTCAGAATATCAACAGGTTAGTTTATAATGAAATTATTTCAAGGGTGTGATGGCAACTACAATAATTAGTTCTTAAAATTCTGATAAATCAACAATAACGTGCTTTTGGATTTTACAACTGAAATATATACCATATAATGTTCATAATGATCTTAAACATAGCCATAAAGTCGCAGGTGCCACTTTCCTTTAAAATGAGAATTTTGCTGTTGTACAATAATCTTAAAGTTAAACTTAGAGTTAAACCTCTCACTTTATCTTTAAACGATTACAACTTAACTCTATACCAGCTCATGTTGGGGGAATATATGTCACATTGGTATCATGCATGCTTGCAAATTTCAAATAGTAATCCCAGCTGAAGCCATTTCAAGACCAATGACTTCATTTAAATTCAATTAAGAGTAGTTCATCATACATGTTTGAAACACTATCATCTCATCATAAATGAAATTTCAAATTAATCCAATCATTCTTATTAGATAGATGCATCATTGTAACTTGCATGCAAAACTTTAACCAAAACCAAATTTAATTTTGTAATATAAACAAGGGCAATAATTTGCACTGAATTCAATCAAGAGTTATATCTAAGCCTGACACACCTGAAGACTAACACAAAGTTTAAAAAAATTCAATTATTGGTTACTGTAGAAAGATGCATTACAATGAATAACGTGCAACACTTTAACCAAGTTTTGTAAGTCAAACAAGGGCCATAATTTGCATAAAATTCAATCAAAAATTATCTAAATTGATTCTGTAGATTTTCGTGCAATTTTTAATCAATCCAATGGCTAGTGACTGAAATGTGTGCATGAAAGTAGCTTGCACACAATTAAAGCTTCAACCCAACTATGGCCATAGACTGCACTTAATTTGATCAATAATTATCTAATTTGAATCTATGGAGATTCAATCCGACATGGCCAAGGTAAAAACGGCATATATTATTTACATTATGTAAATGACAATCTAGGCTAGAACTGTGTACTATTAGTCTTTGTTCTCACATAGACACAACAAGAGGGCCAAGATGGCCCTATATCGCTCACCTTGGTACAAGTCCACTTGCCTGGTGGAAGATCACTAGA
>JAUMHA010383995.1:0-24843 GCA_032359765.1 Saxidomus gigantea
AACTGCGAGTCATTAAATATTTGCTCCGATTCACACCATTTGTTGATTCTATTTCTAAGCATTAAGGAAAATATTTTGCCATAACATTTACGAGAGTAATACCCCTATAGTTTGAAGTATTGAATTTATCTCCCAATATATCAAGACCGGTCAGAACAATTAACCTTAATTGGTAAGATAAGCCTTCAATTGATTAACACTAATTAGCAAAATAATAATATTTTGATAGGTATAGTGACGGTTCCAAGAAGAAAGACAGAAAGATTTTACGAAGACATTTTAGATACTATGGAGAAAATTGACACATTTATGACCACAAATACAAGTAAGAAGACATTTATCTCATGAACAATTATATACAGAGCATAATTTGTTTACAAGCTTTGAAAAAGAAATTTGAGTGTTTGTTCTTGTAAGTTTCTAAATACGGAATAATTTTTGCGTATAGATATAATTGGTATGGCAAACGGCAACATGTTGTGATGTAAATTTAGAATTAAAACGTGTGTTAGTCTGGAAATGTATATGCCAAGCCTACTCTAAAACCTGTTGTGATAAGTACAGATGTAAATGAAATATTTAAATGCATGCCTTTTAATCGTGTTAATTTCTTTTATTTAAAATGTAGGTCAGTTAGAAGGCGATGACAGCTTTATGAAAAAGATCAGCAGAGTTCCTACGAGCACAACGGGGACACCTCAGTTTCAGTCTTGGCTCAGCGACTTCAAAAAAGGACTGTCAATTCTAACATCTGATAATGCGAGGCAGATACTAAACCCTTGTTTGTACTATTTGGAGGTAAACGTTTGAGTGGTTTTGTCATTATTTGTCATTTCGTAAAGGAAAAAGATCGGTAGCCGTTTGAGTATGCACATTGATGATTTCTTGAAATCAAAGCACTCGCACAAGAATATTTCTTTTGTTACAGCAATACCATTTGGCCGTAATGATTTACAATGACGCAAGAATAAATGACGCTTTGGATAGTCTACAGAAGTTTGTTAGTGAACGTCGCCAAGCGGATTTTAACAACGAAGCTGACCAATTCTTGCTACAATTGTTTGACGGTATTGTACACTGTCTTTTTTTAAACCGATTTAAACTTCAAAATTTTGCAAGTAGAATAAATGTTTGTACGTAAATATTTAAAACAAGTATTAAGAAGCATTTGGGAATCAGTATTTACAGACAAAGTTAAGCATATTCTGTTAATCTGCTTATGCACGCTGCCATTAAGAGAAACGTTTTTTGAAAATATATCATATGTAATGTGATAGGCAGGGAAATAATGACATTGCTAGAAAACATGAGTGCTGACAGGCGAAACGGATGAACAGATCACGTACTGTGAATAAGTGCAGATCTATGTATCCTTGAATGTTCAAGGCATGTACATTGTACGTATGAAATATAAATATTCACACATGTACGTCTGTATGCAATTATCTATGCAAGATTATGTTTGTAAGCCATAAATTTATTGTGATTTATTTAATTAACTATTTGTCTATAATATGTTATTTGTAAATATGTTACTATCTCCCAAGAGGAGGATATAAAGAAATAAAGTTAAAAGTAAAAGCAGCCCTTTTGTTCTAACAGGGCTCGATCATATTTGGTGGCAAAGGTGGTGGATTTTGTGAGAAATAAATGGGCAGAAAATCAGAAAATAAAAGACTAAAAAAAGAAAGGTAAATGTTAGGACTGTATGCCAGTCTATTAAATATACTTTATGGCTATTTTCAGATTTTCAGTCCAAGTCGTATGTGAATGAGCCCGAAAATCCTAAACTGTTGAAATTAAAGGATCTTATTTGTGATACGATGGGAGAGGCCGAAAATTCCAGAGGAATTGTTTTTGTCAAGACAAAAGCCTTAGCAAAGATTTTGAAAAAATGGATGCATGAAGTAGACGGCTTGAAAGAATTAGATGCAAGAGTGTTCTTGGGGCAAGATGTTGGTATGTATGCACATGCAGTTTTATTGCAGTACAGTTCAGCTGAATCAGCACTTGCAGTTCCATCATTTTTAAATCATCTTTTGGATTTAAATTAATTCCTTGTGTTAAGAATATCTTGTTCGTTACAACCTTAATTAGTCTCCTTGGTATTTAACTGGGGAAGGAAGAGGGGGCTATAGGTGTGCCCTACACATGTCTGTCCGTTAGAAATAGGAAAAGTGAGGTTATTATGCTTAGCGTTCTACCGGCTGTCTGTCCATCTGCCATTCTATTCCTCCGGAAAACATGCAATAGAGGATCCATGTGTAGCTTGCTATTCTCTTGGTCACTTGTTCTAGCATTTGTATGGAAAAGGATACTTTCGAGCATTAAGTTAAAGTCAGAATACCGGTTTAAAAATTACCTCTTCCTGTACTGATTTAGTCATATGATACAAATTAAATGTGATGCAAAGCAATCAGATCAATTTCAGTTTTCCATATTTTGTGCGAAATTTGCGTTGCAGTTCTGTTTTCTAAAGCATGATGTTTATACGTGTTTATGCTAAATTTAACAATGATTGACTGCAAACTCATTTTGCAGGAATGACAAAGAGAGGGCAACGGGATGTTTTGGCGCTCTTTAAGAATGGAAAACACAAAATCATAATAGCAACCACAGTTGCAGAGGAAGGTTTGGATATAGCAAGATGCAATCTCGTTATAAAATACGAGCACGTAACGAACGAGAATGCGAGAGTACAGTGCAGAGGTATGGAATGTAGATCTATAACACATACAGTAAATAGTCCAGTCAACGTAGCCTAAAATACCACTTAGGTATGAAGAAATTGCAAAAGAAACGATTTATGCTTTTTCTTTCAGGAAAATATGTTCACTGTTAGAAACAAAAAGTTGCACTCTGAACTCTGATGGGAAATTTATGAAAATTGACAACAATTACATACTCTTGAAAAAGCAATTTCAGACACAATAAAATACAAAGAAATACATTTTTCTGTATAAATGTTTTATTATGCCTACTGCAATTCATTTTTTATAGATATTAGTCAATATTTAAGATTTTGCGTGTTGGAGATCTCATTGCTATGCCTTTTAAACATGATATCTAGCTTAATTAAGTTTTCTGGTGTCAAATTATTACCCCACCCCCAACGCTTAATATGCGAACAAGCTTTCATATTGTAAAATATTGCTATTGTATAGAAATGCATAAACTATTACAAATATTATAAATGCTAAAATGACAAATATGGTATTCTACTTGATACATTATACATTTACAAATATATAAATAAATTAATTAAGCACCTTTATTTAATCTCAAGATGAACTTAGTACGTATAAAAATTATTAAAATACATAAATGTTGCATGTTTTTACATCATCATTATGACAATATACTAATACTGTCAAAGCAATAATCATTTCTGATTAAATTTAAAGTCCTTGATATAAAAGTTATATATTACCACGGTTACATTAACACCACAGCAACTACAAATACTTATAATGCAATAGTGTGTCATTATGAATGTTTGTTACATAGTGAAATACAGTTTTCTACTGCATATCTCAAAATAAACAAACATTTTTTGGTCAAAATCATTTGTCTAATTTATCATGCTGAGCTCATTTTTGTTTTATTAAGTGTGACTTTTAAATTCAGTTTTTCTGCAAATATTTATTAGAAGCAATATTTTAAACTATGCCAATACTATTGTTATTTCTATCATCATAACTCGCAAATAATTTGTCAAAGTTTCTTTGATTTATAAATTCTCTACGACATTCTGTGTGTATCTGTCCTTGACACACTTGGATGACGTGCTCCTTACATTGCTGGCTTTGTTTATGCTGTCTCGACTTGCTGTAGAAGAGGTTGCTACAGAATGGACATAGATGCTGAAATTTCACAACAAGCAACCATTTATTGTATGCATTTGTATTATCCTTAGAGTTTACATCATAACCACGGACCTATAGGTATATGCTTATTATATACATGTTTATATAAATTATTTTGCAAAAACCTTAAAGGTTAAACTCTATGTTGACTGGACTACTGGTATTTTGTTTATACAAGTACAACTAAATTGTTCATGAAATGTATGAATTTGAGAATATGGCTAACAATAAACTCATTCCCATCTTAATTCATTATTTCTGAAAATCTTAAGCCAAAGGGCGAACAAAGATAGCGTTATGTTACACTCTTATATTTCATGTTTTACGTTCAACAGGTAGAGCTCGTGCTGAAAACAGCAAATATTATGTTCTGACTGAGCAAGGATCGAACATTGTCGAAAAGGAAGAGTTCAATGCCCGATGTGAAAAGTTAATGGACGAATTGATACCAGAATTAAGGAATTACATAGAACGAAACAGGAATAGATGGGAAGATGAAATTCTCCAAATGCAAAGATATGCAAAAGAGGTAAGAGAGGCTCAGAGTAGGCAACGACAAGCTATAATGACGGATGAAATTGTTAATTTGCACTGTGGAAACTGTGGTTCCCTCATATGTAGCTCTGACGATATAAAGAAAGTATGTGGTATGCACCGTATAGTCGTGAGTCAGGATATCCGTGAAAAAGTCGTTCTTAGACATTCACTGACACCCAGACATGAAGACACTAGAAACGATGTAACCATGGGTGGAGATACATTTTGTTCAAACAGGCTCTGCCTTTTTAAACACAAAATTGGAGGTATCATTCAATTCAAACAGATGGACTTTCCGGTTTTGGGAATTAAAAATATTTGTGTAAAGACCCTTTCTGGCAAACCCTTGCCTTCTGCAGGGAAATGGGGTAAAGCCTGTTTTAAAGTGGAAAGTATTGACACAGTTGATCTAACCAGGATTGTAATTCAAAGGTTATCTGAATAAGACATAAACGTACGTCTTAGGTCATACAATGTAAACTTGTGGAAAGTTACAATCGCTGAATGCAAAATAAGTTTGTACCGGATTTAAAATCTTTGAAGTATGACTTTGTTAATTCTTCAGTTGTGTATATAAAGTAACCTTTCCTTAGGATTTGGTGAAAATTTACATTTCACTTATAGTGTAACCAGTGCTCCAGCTAGAACAAAATAGCAGGGTGCAGCACCCTGCCTGCTATGTCCTTTTTTGACAAGACCTTTGCAGTTTTGCAAATTTATTTAAATAAACATGGTTCCATTTCTATAAAGCCTCAGTAGTTTAATAGGAGTTAAGAACTGTCCAGAAGTCAGTAAATCAGTATTGGAAATGTTATTTAATTCAAATACAGAGCATCTGAACATGCCTTTTTATCAGAGTTTTGCGCGCTATCAAGTGCCCTTTTTTAAACAACACCCTGCATTTTTATATAGTAGCTGGAGCACTGTAAAACTATAAATTCATCTTGTGTTGGAAACTGTTTTGTTTGTAATAAGGTCGTGATTAGCATTTATGTCTGCTTTTCTAATTTGAATTTTTGTCGAAAGCCTGTATGTTTGATAAACTGTGAAGATAGATTTTTTGAAGCTCCTTCAGTAAGTTAGCATGTGATATCAGGGAGAAAGTGTTCTTCAGTGGGCATGAAACTAGGCTGTGGATAATCGTACACAAATAGAGTAGTTTGATCTTAACTTGTCGGAAATCAATGAGGTAATCCCAATGGCTATAGCATTCCTGTAACAGTTCGTGATATTTTATATATTGACTGCTTTTCTAATGCATTGACTGTAGGAGTTTAAAAAGTAACTATACGTTGAACACTTATTCTTTTTTGGATCTTGTTGGTGATTGAAGACATGGGACTGAATGAATTCACGTTACAAATGTTTAGTTGGATTCTTAAGCCAAACAGTTTTGTTTTGTTTCACAACGGGACATTCAAAGTTATGTTCTTGGTGTGTTAACTTAAAGAAAGTGGTCGAGGAAATGTGTGTTTCTTTAGCTACATGTTAATATTCATGGCTTTAATGTTGATTTCCTTGAAATGTAAAATTGGACATCCCCAGCTCGGTTCAATGCCAAAGATACGTATAGTTCAGGAAACTCTGGTCGTCTTCGGGCAATAACCCACATAAAATGTGACAAGTCATTCAGGAAGAAGCGTCCGTAGTATCTAGGTTCAAAACACCTTAATCAAAACGTACAAGGCTAACTCTGTTGTTACCTATTATATTAAGAAGGAGCTGACATGAAAATGTTTCCAAAAGATCATTTAAATCGACAGTTTTGGGCATTGGCTTCTTTCTTCATAATCTGTTCTCTGTGACAGCACATATCTTCTGAAAATGACAAACTTACAGTTTGATTGTCAAAATGTACTTGATTCTGAAACCTATAAGTAGTATTGTACAGAAAATAGAAAGGGAGATTTCGGGACCCAGAAAATCGTACGTTTTTCGGAAGTTTCCGGTATTTGGAAGGTCCGGTTTTCGGACATTCCATCCTAGAACACTTTATTTGATGCAGAATATGTGCTTAAAAGAGGTGACCGCTCAAACTCTTTTCATTTTGATTTTATTATTTGTCGCAAATGAATACTAAAATTTACATTTTTGAATAAGCATTTTTCTCTTGTATATTTCTCGACATACAAAAATGTTTAAACAGAAAACATGTATACAAAAACTAAGAGTGTTACCAGGGAACACCAGCATGTACATTGGTAAATGTCTTTATGTTGATCAGTTATGTATTTATAACTTGTAAAGGACCTAAACAGTTGTCAGGTTTTCTTTTACACCTTTCTCCAATTAAACGGACCATTTATAAATGTTTATAACCTTCGAATAAGTTCCTTAACAAATTGTTGTACAAAAAGGTTATTTAGAGTCGCATGTGTATTACAGAATTGCATATCATGGTCATCAATTGGGAACAATGGGTAAAGCTGGTGAATACTTTAAAGCCTGGGCTTTATTTAGGACCTGCTAATGTCAATGATTCACAGACCAAATGACATTTTAAATAAATATGTCCAGACCTTATTTACTATCGAAGTGAAATAAATTAGTACAAACTTAACCAAATAAAACGTTGGATACTTTGTGTTGTATTTATGACTCTGTATTATTTTTAATCAATTACTTATAATGCGTAATTTTGTATTATTTATTAATTAGAATGTATTACGTATTGAATTATTATTATTATTGATTGTCATTATTTGTTTTCTTACACAATATTCCTTCTGTGTAAAGAAACTTTGTTTCAGAATGTGTATTTAATACGTCTTATACTTACAATTGTGTGCAATACAGAGAATAAACTTGTTCTTGTCTTCATTTCTGTTAGTTGTCTCTCCTCTAAGTTAGAAAAAAGTTTGATACAGAACTAAATTCTATGTTTGCACCTTTTAATGTATGGCTTTTAATGTTTTGGATAAGAGTTTGCCGTACATGTATAAGTTTCGGTACATGAAATCTGCAATCTACATATTTTGTAAGTTATGCAGTAACGTAAGCTATGTAGGTTACATATGAACAATGAAAGACAGTTATATCCCCTGCCAAATTTGGTCGTAGATTCATTAAAATCCTTCAAGGAGAGTAAAAGATATGGAGCTCCAATGAATTCAAAGGCTAAAACCTTTGACAGGATAGCTGGACTGTGAGTTATGCATATCGTCTTGATGACATGAACGCTTTGTCCAAGCTTTCCTGAGATATTGAGTGGACAATAAATCTTTGACCTCTAGCTATGCCCTGACCTTGAGCTGGCGCAGTTGTAACATTGTTTTACCGCCGAAATTGACCATTATTTGTACGAAATACATTTCAAGCGTTGTTTTTTTAAATCGAAAGTACATGCTATACATATAGCACAGTATGTTTGTAATGATACTGGAAAAATAACGCTTTCTTACAACACTTTTAGAGAAGAAGCAACAAAAATATGAAAGTAAGGTATACGTTTACATTGTTTTAGTATAAATAGATCATAGTTCTCTCATTATTCTGTCCGGTAATTAATTCATTTTTCTATACTCATATATACGAGTTTTTAAAGTGACAATTGGCCTATACCCTTGAATGTATTTATTTCAGTACCAAGTACCAAGGATAACACAACAAAGAGCAAGCCCTAATTTCCATTGTGGTCCTTTATTTTAGAGACAGAAGCAGATACAAGGGAATCCGGGTACAAGACCCTAGCTCTTTCACGAATAGACCCCTTGGTTCTTTTCTACGTGACCGGCGTATAGCACCGATACACGCGAGACTACCTCTGGGTTTCTTACCAGTTCATCTCAGATAGGTGGGAAACACTGAAAAGCGTTTCTGAAATATCCAGTGCCCCGGCCGAGAATCGAACCGCCTGCGGATTGGTAGTCAAGAGCGTTAACCACTCGGCCACCACACCACCACTGAGCTGCTAGTGTTTCTGCAAATTGTCTCAATAAGATATACATTTCATAAAAATCCTTCTAGGGCACCGGGAGATGTGCAGTGGACAAAACATAAGGATCAAATTAGTCATTGATTTATGACCTTGACCCGGTGCAGCTAATACTGATGTTCTGTATGACCTATATACGCAATTGGCCAAAGGTTAAACAATATTTCGATGGGTTTACGACATATTATGCAGACACCTAGACTCAACTTTTAGGCTTCAAATTGTGACTTTGACCTTTAGCTGGTATGATTTAGTTCTAAAAGTCTCTGATAGATGAACATTTGGCCTACGGTTCATACAATTCTTCAAAGGCTTTGGGAAATATGTACCTGACAAGAAAGTTTACAGACAGAGGAGCACACCCACTTTTGTTTTATGTGGTTATTCCATTCTTTGATAATAGAGTGACCACTTAAAGAATGAGAGATGGAATGAATACATTGATAAATTGTGTTGAAGGTCATGACTTGAGCTATCTGACGTTAGTGTGAACTGCGAAAGGAAACCATTTCTAGTTTGGCACAGGGTTAAAATTGGACATGAAACATTTTTTCAGCCCTAGTTTAAATGCAGATCCAAAACTCTACTTAAAACATGCTTGCCACTACCACCTGTGTAAGCTGACCACAAAATTAGTACATGTAGCATCTGTATGGAACACCAAACACGTTCAGCTACAATGTTGGTCATGGGTATTTTTGACGCTCCGTGACTGACGAAAAGAAATGTGTTTTAAACTCGCAAAATCCCAATTACTGGAACATCATATTGAGGAATGCCTCTTTTCATTTACGACCGTTAATTAATCTTAATACTGCTTTGCACATTTTCTAAGCCTCATCGCGGACATCGGTGAAGTTCTTGCAAAGACGAATGAGAAAGTTGCAAGTGTTGCATTCCTCCTCGCATTATCCACTGCATAGCTGGTAGAATATTAATTCCTATCAATCGGTAATAAAAAATAATTTGAAATAGTTTTGAAAGTTTCTACTGTGCTGTAAGTTATATCGATATACTTGGCTTTTGATCATTTGGCCAAAATAAAACTAGCTAAGAAAACATTGCTTTTTTATTGCAATAACTGTTATATTTGCACAAATTTCTTACACAATTGCACCCTCGATTACATTTCGCTGATTAGCACGCCGGAAAAAGAGGCGAATCGATAGTTTTCGTCGGAGCGCACGTGGACGTCGTTTTGAAAGTAGTTAACCACCCACACGGACTGGCCTTTGTTAACCTGTAAATTAAGCGAGGTGACTTTAGACAAATATCAAAAAATGAAGTTGATACTATACGTGGCTATCAGCTCCCTCTTTAGTACTGGTTAGTGTTCGATAGTTCAGACAGCTACAAGTGTAACTTGGAAAACTTTGGTCAACTATTATGTAATATTAATACAAAGCGAACAATTTCAGTGTTGCCTATTGGGCATTCTCGTACTATTTTTGCTCAAAGACTAGAAGTGATCCCCTCCATGGATATGTGTACCTGAAGTACCGCGCTGTTAACACCTTGTTGGTCATGGCCTGCAGCAACTGGGTTAGTAATTGCATCTATAATATTTTGTCCATCAACTACCAGTTTTGCGACCATTTCCGATTGAGAATATTCAGAAATAACAAATGTGAATAGATAAAGTCCGGTAACTGGTGCTGTGAACACGTGTGTATGAGTATTGAATGCATCGCCAATGTTTGATGCAACGCTGTTATAGGGTACTGCCTGATTTATCCCAATGTGTCCAACATTTGAGTCAATGTATGCGGTAAAAGCCACCAGCAGCTGTACTTCACGTTTTCCTAAAAGTAAAATCAAACTCATGAATACACTTTCTTTAATTTGATCATGTGACTGTCAATCATACAGGCCTACAACCAGTATGGTTACCTTTATTTGCTTGATCATGGTAAAGCAATGGTAACTTGTCAGAGTTCTTAGTGACTCTAACTAGAGTCGAGGTTTTGTTGTAATGAGCAAATGTAAATCGTGAATATACAAGTGACCATCTACTAGAATGCAATGTAGATTTACCCACAGGTACTTTACTAAGATAAGCCTATCAAGTGTTTTATAACTTAGTACAACACGTAAATGTGTCATGTACATGTGCTTGACGTAATGGGCGATTCGAGAATTCGGACCTGGTAAGAGGAATGCTGTCTGTTTGCGAGTCCAGTCGTAGCCGAACAAATTATTTTTGAATTCGAGGGTCAAAGTTAAGTGCCAATTATAGACGTACATAGACGTTGTTTACGTAACTTTATTGATTGTACTGGTCCGAATTCTTGCTAAATGGCTTCCTTAAAATTGACGAACTTACACATTTTAGCACAGAGACTCCCGAAAAGCAAATTCATTAAGGGTTATGTACTCATTAAAGTTGTGTTCGCAGAAGATAAAAGATTTTTTTTTAATAAAGAACATTTATTAATGTTAACATATTACAATTTACAGACAAGCTCTATGGCTGAAGATAGAAGATTTGTTAGTGGTACCTTGTCTAGGCTTCCCGTTGTCAAGTTTTCTCACGATGTCTCTCAGCTGTTTGTAGTCTGTTTTCAAGGTTCTGTATTCCTCTTCTAGGTATTCCAGTCTAGATGAGCAGCTACCTGCACTGGCGTCAACACCAGTCGCAACAACAGCTGGAATAACTGCAACACTCAAGAGGAAGAACGACCCGAGTCTATTACACATATTTGAAAAAAAACTATTATTAAAATAATCAGTCAAGATAAGAAATCTAGAAGGAAGAAATCTTAGTCATCAAAGTGCGTGATAGGAGAAACCATTAAAATGTTTTGTCATATTTAAAAGCACAAAGTAGGACATTCTCTTATCGGGCCACGTTCTCAAGTCCCATAATAGTGTCACTATGGGGACTTTACTCAAAAACGACTTAACTAGGCATCACAATACACGTATGTGCAATGTGATCAGATAACTATATTTGCAGTTTTTGAGGTCAGAGAAAAACGGAAAACTGCAAATGGTGTTAAATTCCATACTTTAGTATCAGATGGTCAGTAAAGATCATGAACGCTTGTTTTTGCCTGATTAAAACAACGTGTTTGTTTAATCGCTATATATGGGAATAAGAGCAGTCTAAGGAACAGTGTTATCCCTGCTGAAGTGCTTTCCTGTGTGGAACCCACGTCAACCCAGGCTGCTTGGTGTATTATTGTCCTGCAGACAAATTATATTAAGAATATGCATTAACACGTATACTACGTTTGGTATTTAACAGCTTCGCGACACCTAAGCCCAACTTGGTGTCATATTTCATTAGAGTACATGGGAAAAAACAAAGGGTTAATAACGCCCCTATAATGCTCACCTAGTCAGCAAAAGCAGAGATCGGACGTGTACAATTAACAAATTCCCACAACATTTCTGGGTAAGTTTAATTTCATTCTGAAGATGAAATGCGACATTTAGTGTTCAAAACCTTTAGCTTTGATGTTATCTGGTGATCAGAGTTTTGCCCCTAACAGAACAGATGTCGATACGGACCTAGAGGTCAGCAAGAAAAAAAACATTCTGGCCACTTTAAATAGCGACTAGGCACACAGTCCGGCTTCTAAATTGGTCACGATGATTTCATCGAGTGACCTAGTTTTATAACATCCGTGACCCAGTTTCCATCTTTATTAACGGCTTTTTTATCAATACGAACATACTCTGAAACTTTAATGATGGTTGGATGCAAAATGTATCACCTAAAGTTCTCACAATGTTTTCTATAATATGACTTAGTGACCAAGTTTAACACCCAACGTGACCCAGCTTCGTACCTGCATTTAACTTAGAGTTCCTCAAGACAAACGTTAAGACCAATTTCATCATGATTGGATATTTTTTCTATGACTTGACCATGTAACCTAGTTTTTAACCCCTTAATACCCAGTTTCGAACACAACCTACTGTTTATCAAGACAATCATTCTGACAGCCTTTTATTATCATTAAGTACAAAATGTTCCCTATATAGTGTCCACGGCGCTTTTTCTTGATCACCTAATTTAACACCAAACTTGACCTAGTTTCAAACTTGCTGTTTGAGTTCACTAAAACAAACATTCATGACAATTTTCACCATGATTGACAGTTTATCAATGCAAAAACTCTGACCAATAATCATCATGATTGAAGACAAAATATGGTCTCTAGAGTGTCGATAAAAACGGTTTACACTGATTTGAATTGGTAACCTTTTTGACAGCCTGTAACCCAGAAATCTTTCATGATAATTTGGTACAAAATGTGGTCTCTAGAAACTGGTTTCTACAATTGGGAGTTTTACCCAATGTGACATACTTTACATAAACTGTATAGTTCAATGGGAACAAAATGTTGCATCTAGAGTGTTCACAATATTTTATATTATATAACCTGGTGACCTAGTTGTTTACCCCCGCGTTGCCCATTTTCAGGCTTGACCTCTACGACCAGTACAAACAGTTTGATTGCTAAAGAAATATGAGTTCTTAAGTGTTAACAAGGTAACTTTTGACAGACCACGCTTATCCAAATCAACTGTGAACTCCTGGAACTATGATGAGACATTCATGATCTCAATGCGATAAGCTATTTTATTGTCAGGTAGATTACATTTCTTTAATGAATGGTCACAAAGTTGTCCTTTCATTTTACCCAATGACATATACTTGATCCAGTTTCAAACTAGATCATCAAGATACACTTCCAACGACTGGGTCCTAATGATGTAAACGATGGTCGAGTAGAAAATGCAGCATCTTGAGAGTTTAGTATTTTCCTCATTCTTTTGCCAAATTGTAACCAAGTTTTTCTTATCTTAACCAGGAGAAAACGCAAGGAACAAAAGGGCCATCACGGCACTGTCTCACTCATTTGGGTACCGTTGGTTATTTTATTATGTCAACAACAGGGTCGCAGAAAACAAAGCAAAAGTACAGTGAATGTAGTTTTCAAATCTATTGGAGGCTACATGTTTGAAAGGAGGCAAAACACATCAAATCCAAGGTTATCAATGAAATAAGTGCAGAAATAACTGTGATTCTCTTTTACAATATGTGACCAAACATTTCACATGGTCAAAATTTATATCATGAACACAAACATTCTGTTTGACCTTGACAAGAAAACCCTTCCGACCAATTTACATGATGTGACTTCTAGGGTAACAAGAAGGTTTTCCTCAGAAGTGACCTGGTGACCTTAAACCCAGGTGATCGACACAAACATTCTGACTAATTTCCATGATGATTGGATTGTAAATGTCACCTGTATGGCATTCACAAGGCTTTTAACAGGGTGACCTAGTTTTTGACCTCAGATGACCCATATTCAAACTCGACCTAAATTATATTAAGACAATCATACTGACCAAGTTTCATGAAGGTCCAATGAAAAATGCAACCTATATTGCATACAAAAAGTTTTCCTATGATTTGACCCCGTGACCTAGTTTTTTTACCCCAGTTGACCCATATGCAAACTCAATCTAGAATTCATCAAGATAGTCATTCTGACTACGTTTCACGAAGATTCAATGAAAGATGCAACCTCTATTGCATATACAAGTTTTTTTCATATGATTTGACTTGGTGACCTTGTTTTTGACCCCAGATAACCCATATTCAAACTAGAACTAAATTTAATCAAGACAATCATCAAGGCAATCATACTGACTAAGTTTCATGAAGATCGTATGAAAAATGCAACCTCTATTGCATACACAAGGTTTATCTATGATTTGACCCTGTGACCTAGTTTTTGACCTCAAATGACCCATATTGAAACTCGACAAAGATTTCATCAAGGCAGTCATAATGACCAAGTGAAGATCCAATGATAAATGCAGCCTCTAACAACAGACAGACGACAGGTTTTGACCCAAGGTGACCCAGATTCAAACTTGACCTAGAAATTATCAAAACAAATATGATCAATTTTAGGATAATTGAATGCAAAATGTGGCCTTTATCGTGTTCACAAACTTTTTATTTGATTTGCGGTACCACGTGACCCAGATTCGAACGTGACCTAGAAATCAAAATAAACATTCAGCCCATTCTTTTATCTTATGGCCCAGTGTTTTACCCTATGTGACCCAGGAAGAATATGGCTTAGAGATCATCGAGACAAACATTCTCATGTAGATTGAGTATCGAATGTGGCCCCTAGAATGTTAACAAGTTTTTCCTTTGATTTGACCTTGTGACCTTATTTTGAACCCAGTGTGACCCAGTTTCAAACTTGGCGTAGAGATCATCGAGACAAACATTCTATTTACAGAGGCTGCACATTTGGGTGAACCCTATCTCTAGTATATACATGTACATATTTACAAACATTTTACGACAAACAGAATTTGTTTCCTTCACATAAGATACATGTGTATTTTACACAAATCATACAGAGAAAAAATAGCAAATACTAGATAAGATAGCATTTACAATGTCTCAAACCTGTATAACATTATAGTAAACTGATTAAATATTTTATAACAGATAGACATGCAAATATTTTTAAGAAGAAAAGACCCACTGTAAATGCAATATTTTGAATGCTGCTAAAGTTTCAGCTTGCCGTATATATTTGGACCCGAGTAGGATAAAGATTTCCTAAATAAAATGGTTTGGAGACATGTACGTCGTAGTTCACATTTGTTTGCTGTCTTTAGATTGAAGTTGTGTGTTGAATTTGATAATTTAAATTTGTCTTTCGTGTATTATGGTGAGTTTCCTTCATTTAAGGATTTATATACTAGAATTGCGTTCTTATAGTTAACTCTATCATAAAATTTAATCCACTTTAATAAATCTTCTGATGAGGTATAAAAGTCTTTGTCAAGGAAAACGCGTGCCGCTTTTTTTTTTAATTTGTAGATCGCATTTGTCATTTCACCATTGAGATTACCCCATACAGTACCACAATAATCTGAATTTGGTAGTAAATAGGCACTGAAAAAAGATTTTTGTGACTGAGTGTTCAGAAATCGTTTTATCCGCAATAGTAGGCACAATAAAGAAACTACATGTACATTTCTGAGGATTTATTGTGCTTGCGTTTTTCATTTAAGACTACTATCAACGTGTATTCCAAGACATTTTTCTGATTGGGTATACAATGTACTTTATTGTATTTTATTATTGTGATTTTGAAGGAGTAATTTTGTAGTTTGTGGTATTATGATTTTGTTATGAATGTGTATTGATGCCGATATATACATGGCTTTAGTTTTTTGTGCAGTTACTAGTATACTAGTTTTGCACAGTATCTAGTTCTTGTAAAATATGATGAACTTCATCAAGCGTTTGACCTTTAGCTGTAATAGTTGTGTCATTAGCGAACATATCGGTTCTAGAATTATGTAGGTGTAATTGTAGGTAGTTGATATAAATTATGAATACGAAAAGACATAGAATAGAACCTTTAGGATCTTTTTACTTTCATTTATCGTAGCAGCATAGACATTCTTTTTTGCCCGAAAAGATTGTTTTCACCTTTTTACACCAGTATTTAAGCTGCATGACCTCCATTGTATTGTTTAAAGAAGTATGTTTTCCTTATTATAACATCTGCAATTTCGTAGTTAAACCTATCAGACTGATGTTTATATTTACCCTACGACAGTTGTTTGGTGCGTGTATGTTTAAAGCTTCTGTGAACATTTGATTAAGAGTCTGTAAAGCATCATCAGGGTCATCATAAATTTCATGGTTGTTTTGTTAATTCTTCAATAAAGGCTCTCTCATTAAAGTTATGGAGGCTTCTATAGTTTGTTGTATGTATTGGACCCTTTTACATTTTGATTTCTGCATTTCGTGTAACTATAATAGGCAAATGATCACTTATAGACAAAGTTGGTACCTGTACATTGGCACGGACCTGTATATAGGTCCGTGACATTGGTTATGTTATCAGGACAATTTGAAAAGACATGATCTATAATTGTAGCTGATAATGAGGCTATTTTTGTTGGTTGCTGTACTGTTTAAAATTAAAAGTATGCAAAATTCACTTCGGTGATGAATTTGTACATTTAAAATTTATATAATTATAGTTAAAGTCTCCAAAAAATAATACCGGTAATTTCTTAATTTGTTCTCAGAAAAAAAAATTCAATAGTTCATTCCAAGTGGCCGGAGAAGATGTTGCCCTGTATTTGTACCTCGAGTGAGTGATGTTTGTTTTTGGACGCTTTATCCCAAGCCATATGGACTCAATGTTATCATTTTCCATGTCATTTCTTCGCATACAAGGATAAGTGTGTTTGGCATAGAGAATAATGCCACCACCGTTAGATTGTCTATCCCTACTATACAATGTAAAATTAATTAGAAAGTAAACAAATCTGCAAAATTGTCATTTAAAATGTTTCATAGAGTCCAATAAAATATTTCATCATATATTATCATCAAGAAAATGTTTAAATTCATCAAATTTTGTATATAGAAAATGTATTTTCAGAGGCATAAAGTTCATCCCATTTTGTCCACAATAAGCTGATTTGTCTTTCTTTGATTATCATGTTTGTGTGAAATATTTAAATGATCTGTTATCACTTGGTTTCCACTACAGTCCCGATAGTCATTATATTATAGTATAGGTATGGGGTGCGAGTTCTTGTTGCAAATCTCATCCATTAAGGAAGCTTCCATTGCTGTCTGGCCTGTTGATGGCTGAAAGGCCTGTACTGTTGGTGATGTTGGTGATATGCTTCCTGTTGAGGCTGGTCTGATGAAAATTTACGTTTGATTAGTATGTTATTGCTAGAAAGTCAAACTATTTTAGTACAGATGACCTCAGATTTTGAACAAAAGGTGGCACTCCATTCTTATTGAGATGAACTTCACCACGATAGAGATTTTTATCTACTGATCCATAATTTATGAATAGTGGGGTGCTGTCCACATGACTTGTCCTTAAATTTCTTGAGTTGAGAGTTCACACTTTCAATAACGGTTTATCATGTGTTTTGGCTAATTTTTGATACACTGTTAAATTGGGTGAACCTTACCTGCAAATTTTGTATAGTGCTTCATAATTACAGTACAATCATCAGCACTCGACACGTTGTTGATGGACATCATATCAAACTGGCTCATGTCCTGAGTCTCCGCCATTGTTGTCACATTTAACAAGGTTTTTATTTGACCTTGTGACCTAGTTTTTGATCCCATGTGACCCAGTTCAAACTTGGCGCTAAACATTCTGGACAATTTTCATGATGATCTTATGTGGCCTCAAGAGTGTTACCAAAGTAAAGTGTGGATTTTTTTTAAAACGACGGGCATCAAGCGATCACAATAGCTCACCTTGAGCACTTTGTGCTCAATTGAGCTAACAACTGAACCCTGAGGCGGGGCCAATCTTGACCCACAGGGTATAAATATACCAAATATTTAAGCCTCAGGCTTTATGGTACGAAGATTTTAAAGTATTGCTGAAGAAAATTCTATAGAAATAAAGTGATCCCAGAGGCAGGGCTCATTTTGACTGCAGGGGCATAGTTTGAACAAACTTGATATAATACCAGTGCACAATAGTACAAATCAAATATCTTAGATGTATGTCTTGCAGGGCTAATTTTGACCCCAATGGTATGATTTGAACAATCTTGATCTTTGATAGGGGTCCATTGGACAGTGTCACATGCAAACTTATAAGCTCTGCACCTTGTGATTTTGGAGAAAAACTGTTTTTCTATTTCTTGCCATAGTACCCAGAGTTCTGAATGGAATATAAATTTTTGACACCTTTGGTAGAACAAGCTTTATGTATGGAACATCCCTTCCAAGTTTTATCAACATTGTCAGAGAAAGAAATGGTGGACAAACATAGCTAAAACATATTTAGTTTCCTGATGTGTACAAAATGTGATTTAAAGTGTCACAAGGTTTTCATTAAACCTGGTGACGTAGTTTTTGACCTCATATGTGACTACATTTGGAGTTTGACAATTTAATTGACCTTTACTTTTGGCCTGGTAACTATATTTAGCAAGTGACACATATTTCAGAGTTAACATAGAGATCATCAACATGAACATGCTAGTTTTCATGAGGAAAGGGTACAAAATATGACCTCTAGAATGTTCATATGATCATTTTTCTTCGATTTGACCTGGTATCTTGATTTTTGACCCAATATGAGCCTAGGACTCAGTTTCAATCTTAATCCAAACAATTAATTCCAACCAATTCCGTTTAGCACAGGATGTGACCAAACCAGACCAGGCCAAATTAGATGAGCAGGCAGACATCTATATGTAGGAATAACCGTAATGAAGTCCACAAGCTGAGGAATTATCAAATACCATTATCCATGTTATTTGTCTGCAAATCTTTATTAACATGTATTTACAGTGTCTTAAATTACTTGAAATATGCACATCAATTTAATTACATTTATCAACACTGAATTTTAATAATATGATAAAATATGAATTTCAGATAATTATTTGTGAGATAGAATAATTACATCATGATCACCATTCAAATTAACGATAACTTTCTCTGCACATGCTAAATGTTCCTTTTACCACAGAAATCTACAAAGTTTCAACATTTTTTCCTGCTATCAAGAGTAACTATGTTCTAACTATATCTCCTATCATTCAACATGGATAAAAAGTGAGTCAGCTGGTAATATTGCATTATGCTTAACATCTCTATCAGTAACAGAACAATAATCAGCACTTTAGAGGACTCCTTGAAATAGATCTACTTTTCTATTTTCCTTAAATGCCATCAAAATGTTTACAAGTATCAGTACAATGTACATTTACAAAATAAACACCTAGATTTCTTTCAAACGTATATGTACATATATTTATCATATAATCATCATTACTTTCTCTTTTAGTGATGTTACACAGATTTATATGTGCATACTGTTTCATAAGGACATCTCAAACAAGTAGTCTACATTGCAAAACTAACATGAAATGAAAAATAAACGACAACAGTTTTACTATCCTTACAAAAGCTGTCAGTAGGACAGCACGCTTGACTTTCTCAGTGCTTGCAAATATTAAACAAAACTACTGGCAGTGAAGGCCAAAACAAGAATATCATTATGTGTAATTTCAAAGTGTAATAATTAGGTGTAATTTCAAAGTGTAAACAAGGGCTGTAAGTAGAAAGATATTAAGTCAAGAGTTGCCTCATATAATTATTTGATACGCCTGAACACTACAGCAAACATCTAAATTAATAATTTAACAAAGACTTTAAGACAAAAAGGGCCATAATTCAAAATAAATCCTTGACAAAGTCAACTTCTCTTGCCTACATGTAGGGGTCATGATTGTTTACCAGTATTCCTACTTTCAAAGTAATATCTCAAATGTGGACTGGTACCACAAACTTAACTGAGTCAAAAAAGGGACTTAATTTTTTTAAAAGAATCTTTGACAGAGTAACCTTCCCTTGCCTACAGATGTTGATCATGACGCAAACAAATATTCATAGTTTCACAGCAATATCTCAAAGGGAAAAATCAATAATAAGTGGATTTTAATCAGATTCGATGTATTTTCAATGTTGAAACAAAGTCATAATTCTCACAAAAAAATTCAGAGTTGTGCACTATGGTCTGTTGATGGAAGTAATGATCGTACATAAGTATTGTAAGTTTCAAAGCAATATCTCGAATCCTTTGAAAAGAAGTGGGTTGGAACATAAAACTTAACCAAAGTGTGACGCCATGCCTACCAAGTAGGACAGCTCCCATTTTCTTCAGAAGTCGAGCTTAAAATGATCCTGTTCCTTGATGACACAACAAATACAACACAACAATGAATGAGCAACTTTAATGAAACCAGTGAACTATTGTCCTGCCTTGTCTATATCTCACATTGTTAAAAATCCTCTCTCACAAAATCCAAAGTTTTTCTCCATGATGTGAGACAATTATCACAGGATATCACAGATGTCTATTCCTCTAGCCAACAATCTATTGATTATCCTCTTCCTGAAAACAAAAAAATATGCATTTCTTTCACACATGTACATTAAACATCATATGTCATGACCAAAGCTAATTGTGGTGGTACTGGTACATGTGTATACACTCATTAATCAGTTAACAGTTTTGCAACTGCATAAAAAGAGATACAATGTCCTGTGAAAGGGAAAGTTACAGAACTTGTATAATTATGAGTAGTGTTAGCTGACCTGATATCTTGTTCAATTTCTTATTCAAATGAAACAAACCAGTAGAAAGCTAATTGTATTGTTCTCAAAATTTCCTAAAAACATACAATTTCATATAGTTTATGTTTTCTGAATGCTTAATCACTTGTTAAATCACAGTCAACATGTATGAATTTTACATACAAGTTAAAAGAGATAAACAAAAGGTAATAATTTAAATGATAACTAGAAATATCACTGAAGGTGATGAATACCCCCGAACAACCCACTGACACAGTACATAAAATTTATGTAATATTTGATGCTTTAATTATTGGACCTGCACTACTTGATTTGAGGCTTCTGTGAAGTATAATTAAATTCTGACCAGGGGTTTTGGAGATTTAGCGTCGACAAGATTATACTATCTCAAGCCCCTGTGACCTTGACCTTTGACCTAGAGACCCGAAACATGGACCATGCACAACTAGGCATTGTACTTATCACTTGTGTGAAATATCATTAAATTCTGACCAGAGATTTTGGTGATTGAGCGTCCACAACATTTTACTATCTTGAGCCCCTGTGACCTTGACCTTTGACCCGAAACATGGACCATGCACAACTAGGCATTGTACTTATCACTTGTGTGAAGTATCATTAATAACACTTTCTATTACTATATGTGCAATTGTCTGTTATTAATTGTATTTGTTACTTGTTTTAAGTGTTTACCTAAGCTTATTATATCAATAAATGTATTTACCTCATCCAGCATCAATTTCTTGTAAAGTGCATAATTTCTTTTCTGGAAAGACACAAAATTAATTCAATGAAAACATGTCTGTTTAAATAAAGCTATAAACAACAGCAGCAGGCCTACACTGATGACAAGTGTCTACAGGAAGAAACATGAGTCAGTGTCAGGCCTTACCAGGGGAAATTGTTGCTATCTAACGCTGCCAGGCCCTGACAATTCAACATCTCTCAGACAATTCTTGTAGAGGGTCAATATGAAATATTTTCAAAATCCCATTACTGTTTCTTTTCAGAAGAAGATTTCTAAATGCTTACTCTTAATCATGTATGATAAATGAGCTTCATCCCCAATGGACACTGGTTTTTACCTGTAAACATGGGTTGAACAATCCAGGAAGAGGGTCATATATAAGAATCATTCCTGAACAAATGAAATCCAGCCACTAAATTTTACAAAAGGACCTTTGGAAGTTTTTTTAAAATACTCATAAGTGATCCCTCAAACAGGACCAATCTGTCTGGGGATGGCAACATATTAACTATTTTATTAGAACCGAGCAGTGGTGTAGAGGTTAAGGTGTCGGCCGCTCATCCTGGAGGTTGTGGGTTCGAGCCCCACTAGGTTCACGACCGTATTTCCTCATATGACACTAGTACTGGTTTTTACAGGAAGCGGACTCGAGAGTGACTTGATAAGCTACAAGCTATCTTCACAATCGAGCTAAAATGAATTAGTATAAACTAATATTTGTTATAAATTTACCTTTAGATCTGGGTACACATAATTTTTCTGAACATAGTCTGTATTATAAACATACCAGACCATAATAGGTGTGTAAATATACAGTGCCATCTGAAAATAAAAAGAAGCAAGACTGTAAAGTTATATAGTGGTCGTGTTTGTAACCATATTACCATCTTCAGTTTGCATCATAGAAGAGCACCTGTAGACTGCACATTTACTGTCTTATGATGTACCAAGAGGTATGACAGCAGTCTTAATGTTAAATATTAAATGCTGTGACATATAATTTAACATAAAAAAAAAAATAATGTAAGAGAAATTTTTCATTCATTTTTTAAATAGATATATTTTTATTTTTTATTATTTTTTATATATTTTTTGTGAATTTAAGTAACATTAATTATTACCAGTACTGACTTTCATTAGGAAGTGGCTCCTTGTCCAGTAACCAGACGACTAGAATTGTTTCTAGTCATCAGATAACTTGACCAGCAGCCTATACTCTGATGTTAGGCTGGTTGTCTGGAAGTTAGACTGAGTATAGGCTGCTCGTCCAATAACCGGGCGACTAGAAAAATTATATTTGTAAGGTTACCAGGCAGATCAAACTCTAGTTGTCTGGTTTTGGGATGAGCAGCCACTTCCTTTTAATAATCGTTGTGAAAGAAATTCAGTTACTTTTAATTCAGCTCAATAAAACAAGCACCATCAGTCTTACTCTAATAAACAATGAAATAGTTTTGAAGAGAATGCATTACAGGTTCAAGAGATTGATAGTGGTTCAACAGGCTGATGAAATTGCCTGACCTGGCTTTCGAAAATCAGCTTTTTTAAAAATGATTTTCTTCACTTGGAAAAGGTGTGAACACGTCAAGTGGGCCGACGGTGGTCACCATTTTATTAGTAATGGTCCATGTAGCACATAAAAAAGTATTTTAATTTCAACGTGCATTAGCAATGAGATAATAACTGTGGGCACTGATTTTTGCTTGCAAGTCGAGTTCACAATTAACAATTTAGCCGACCAGCAGTTCGAATAATATTGCGCACGAATGTGACAATGTCATGTTTATACGCTAATTGTCAGATGGTTATAGTGTATAATAATTACTGAAATACAAGTAAAAAAATACCTTAAAAATTTCGAATTTCCAACGCCAACCTTTGATTTTGATTTTCATGATAGGATCTTACAGTTTACGTAACTTTTCACTGCAATCGCTCTTGATCCTCCGACTGTAAGAGTGATGTCCCTTTGAAAATCTTCACTGGTAAAAAGTCTCAGTTAAAACTTTAAACATTATTGAACTTATTGAAGCAAAAGCTAGAAAGGTAATTTATTTCTAAATATTGTTAAGTTAAGAAGCCTCAAAGTACTTTTCCACGCTAAAAAGTATCCTGTAGCAGTGCACATGGCGGTTCAATGATTATGTATGATTTTCGGGCAAACTATTTTTGGACAATATTCCACTAATTTAACTGAACTCTCAAGATGACAGCTGCTTATCATGGAACCGTTGACTCGTATGCAAGTTAAAACTTATTTTAAACAAAACAAAAAGCTTTGAATAACATAGAATTATTATAAAAACAATCTAATAGTTTCGAGGTAATGGAAGATTGTCGTCTTCTTTCTTAATTTTCTAATCAGCTAATCTTGGTTATTGTATTATTCAAAGTTAAAGATGCATAGAGACCAGCGATGACAGCCGAGGAATCACCTTTTCCGAATGTAAATAATTTATTACTATCCGGATTTGCGAAGCCGAGAATTTCCACTTCGAAGGAAAATTGATTGAGCAGGTTGACATTTTATACTTGTTTGCCTGCTAGGCTGCTAAGTCTCACTGCGATGCGCAAATACCTGTAGAGAGCCCCGACAGATATTTGTTGGACACTTATAAATGAAAGCAAGATTATCCAATATTAGTCCAAATAATTGTACTCAACGGGTGAATATCGTTTTATTTTTGCTAGGCGCTATCCAGCCTCAGTAAAAGCGCAGATAACTATAAAATGTCCGTATGTAAAATGGGTCTGCGTTTGAAGTCTTATTATTGAGACTAATCCAATATTTAATGTATTAATGATTAAACACGATAAGAGTAAGTTTAATAATCAGACATGGGGTAATCGTAATCAGTAATCATAATCAGCTGTAAGATTACATTTTAATTACCATTAACTTCTATTTGTTTTAATTTTAAATATTAAAAAAAATAATAAAAAAATATATATATATTTATTTAAGTATTTTTAGGACAGAATGTCAGACTTTGAATAATAATACTTTAAAAGATACACATTGTGCAGCTTATGCATATTATTTTATGAAAAATCTGGGCTCAAGTAGATCTATACCTTGCAGTAAATGTTGAACAAATAATTTTACTAAGTTGAGGGATGATCTACAAATAAAGTTACTCTATTATTTGAAAGTCTGTTAAGTGTAATGGCTGGATAAATAGGTGTGAAATAATTATCTCAACATCTGCACTGCTAACATGACTACTTAGTTTGATTGACGAAAGTGCACAAAATGTTATTTTATAGCCAACTCAACATTTCTTTATTTCATCCAGGTATACATTCATATACATCATAGGGATTTGCCAAATTTAATTTTAAAATTAACATACTGTTACAGTTCCAGTTACAGTTAGAGTATGCAATTCAGTGAGTGTCAAGGGCCTTATATTAGTGTATAGAATTAAAAGTCTTCATCATTTTTAGCTCGACTTTTCTATGAAAATGGGAGCTATCCTACTCGCCCCGGCGTCGGTGTCGGCGTCAGCGTTGGCGTCACACCTTGGTTAAGTTTTTCGTACCACCCCACTTTATTTCAAAAGTATTAGAGGTATGGCTTTGAAACTTACCA
>JAUMHA010384007.1:0-10415 GCA_032359765.1 Saxidomus gigantea
TACTGATAAAAGTTTTGTTTTATTAGCAAACACCCACAATAGTCGAGCTTGCTGTCTTATGGACAGCTCTTGTTACATTTAACAGTATAATTAATGAAACAGCCTTTTCAATCTTGTCTTTGCGAAATTAATCACTAATATTGATGATACCCAGTCAAATGATTCTGGTCATATTTAGATAGGTATGTTGGCAGTTTTTATGGAGAATTTGAGTCTTGTATTGGACCGGCCAAGAAATAATGGTTATAGGTAAATTTCATACCTTTAAATAACTGAAACACTGTTTAAATGGATGTTAAAGCCATACAATTAAGACACATAGATAAACCATGCAAACTAGACAAGTTGGAGCGTGAAAACTAGGTTGACCCATCAGAATGATAAAGCCCCAACGAAATACAAATTTTCCAAGAGACTTTCTCAGTAGCATTGAAGTAATGAGGATTTCCTCTCTGCTGGTATTACGGCTGGTGTGTGAAGAAACTGAAATGTCATGTGTACTCTTATTTTTTTGTTATAAAGAGGCTGCTTTGACATACACACTTTATCAGGTACTTCAGAACCTTGTCCAAACAATTGATTTCTCGTTACATTAAACTTGAAGTACATCAGCTGGGTGTTTAAGATATTTGTACATTGTCTCAAGTGCAACAATCTCAACTAAATGACCATTTTATAGATACCCCCTTGTGCATGTTATCTCCAACCTCGGCCTCCGCAGATACAAGTATACTTGTCACGTCTTCCTATTCTGTCAAATTCTTTTTCAAAGTTGAACTTGTGTCCCTCTTATTACTTTTTCTTTCCTGTTTGAAACATTAGAGACACTTTGCTACAAATTTATAATAGTAAAAAAAAAGGTACACATTAGAAGAAACTGCAATACGGTACGGATATACAATACAATACAGAAGTAAAACAATAGGGCAGTTGTAGATGGGAGACCTGGTAGGGGGACTGGTTGTATAGCTTTAATTTGTAATATCATTTTATACAAGATACGTGACATAGCAACAAAAAAAGACATTGGTTGACTTGAAATCATAGGTTTGACTGTTTAAACATTTGCAGCAGTGTTGAGATTGACATGTATGTGATACAGTGTTTGATAGTGCCTGTCTTCCACATCCTGTCTGTCATAGCTATAGACTCTCAATCCTGTATTCATATCTGTGTGTGTACGTATGATTTCAGATGTCATTTTAAATCTTAGCAGTCCAGAACAAGTTCATCAAGTGTATTAAGATAGGAGCTGAAACTGATGTCATATCACCTTTTCATAGGTCTGCAAAACTAAAATGACCTTAAACATTAGTCTTCAAATATTAAATCATATAATATAGAAGGTAAATTTTGTATATTGTAAACCTTACTGAAATTAGTGAAAACTAAAAGTTGTCCTCTGTAAAAGTATGACAGTTTAGACCAGAAGAAGAGTACAAGGTCTACATGCTATCCTCTAGGTCTACATATACTTTAAGACTTTGTATACCAAGCATTTGACTGCTCTTGGTCAGTCAGAATAATCTCTTGCCTACATCTACCGGTACTAGATTACTTAAAAATTATAATAAATTATGTAGAGTGATATTCTTTCCAAATTTTACTTTAGTTCACTATTTCAATGAAAGCAATTGCATCTAATCAGAGTTTGCAGTCATTTAACAGTTTACAGTTGAGTAAAGAGTCTGCCGGGGTAAGGTTCAAATGTATGTGTGAAATCATACACCTTGGGACATGTTCAAACAACTCACTGTACAATTCTTTTACATTTTCTCTGACCTTGGTTCACAAGGTCATTTTGATAATCTGTATCTGTACGTTATGCTGCTAAATTTAAATTGTTTCCGTATTTGTCGTATTCCGTGACATTTATGCAAATACAGTCTACATTGGAATGCTAATGAATTGCATGTCAATAACGATGTAAATAAGTTTAAAGATAAGTTATCTGCACTGACTGCCTCTATACTTGTAATGATTGTGGTTTATGTAGCAGGTTTACCACATACTGTCAGGTCTTGCCTTCCATGCTGATATGTCTGGACTTGGAACTAAGGACTTATGGGTATTCTATAATGTCAGTGCAATAGACCCTCTGAGCATATTCTGCCTTTACTTGGGAATGGCAAAACCTCCTGATCTGTATTTGTCCGTCAGTCTGAATGTGTGTCGGTGCAAAATTTTCATTTCCTCCGATCAATAAATTTTGATACGTTGTGTGAATTTAATTAAGACTTTACAGTAGGTTTATAGTCATATACTTTGTCAAAATATATCTTGAATTTGGTTTTCTTGCATTTTGCTTTATTTTTACTGTATTTTCTATTTTCAGGTTGTGTGTTTGGAAGAGAGAGGTGTGGAAAGCCACATTTACAGTTCCCGATATATATTTCACAGTATTCCTTCTAAAGGATGGACATGAACATTTGACATTTACTGGATTGGTCCCGTGTTAATGAGCTAATGTTAGATGTGCTAATGAGTTTTATGTAAAAGATCACTGAGATGTGGGAATGGCTGTATAGAACTGAATTTTAGATCTGTTTAAGTCCGGTGCTTATTTTACTATTGAACAGTTTGGACATGAATGCATGTACTTCCTCAGCAAAAATTTTCATTTCATTTCCTAAGACTAGCTACATTTGCCCGTTTATAGATGAAGTAAAATACATTTTTGTAACAAACAAGTTGTATGTGGCATTTTTCATCTCTGTGTTGATGACTGTTGGAAAAAAAGCTTTAGGCCTAGTGTCTTTGTATGAGAAAATGATTCCCTTGTATATTGCAATATTGAGATTTTTTCCAAACAGTAAATCTTTGCAGTATGAAGTTAAGTTATCCTGTGATAGTAACACAAGTCAATTTGGGGGGTAAAGGTAATTGTTTTGTTAAGAAAGCCATGAAAACCTACATGTACATAATGAATTTATCAAAGATTTTGATAATGACCTTTTTAAGGGAAATTTGGGGTTTTAAGGATTTTATTTAAAATTACACTGAAGCTTCTTGAAGCCCTGGCCCCCGTTCACAAAATACTGAATATTGATGTTTCTTGTTAAAAAAAATATTAATACCTTCAAAATAAAATATTTTTGTCTCCTAGCTAAATTTAGTATTGTTGTAAAAAATCTAACTTGATTCTTAGAATATGTCCAATAAGTCAAGATCATGTGTGCCATGTGGTTGAATGTCCATAAAGGGACACTGTGTTTTGTATGGAGTTGAAATTATGTCTCAGTTTTGTACATGTGGTCAGATTATTATGGGTAAGAAATATATACATGTTGTTTAATGACAGCCTCATGTATGTTTGTTTATACATGTATGAATCATATTCATTGTATATATTTCAATTCATCAAATAAATTTCACCAGCCCACACTGTTTTGTTACCTATTGTTTAACACACAATAAACCATGTTGGTATTGAATGATATAGATTTCCTGTCAGCACATTGAATGAATATGAATTTAGTGTTATACATGTTTTAAAGGTAATAATTGATAAGCCTGGATTTTAATAAGCTAATCTGCTGTGAAGAATATTGATTTTCAATAATTCTAATCCATAGCTCAACAAAATTAAGCAAAATCTTAGGTATAGAGCTGGATATTGTTGGAAAATTATGATAAATGAATTTTGATGGAAACCCATGGGGGCATTATCCTTCAAATGTATGACGTTTTTAATAGATTATCATGTTGTGAAACATGAGTCGTCATCATTTACCAATCTTGAAGTCTTTTAAATTTTAATTTTAAAATACCTCACTACCTGTTATTGGAGATAGGTTGAATGTTAATAGTCTGTAAAAGTCATGTCATAACGACATATTTTGGATCTGTATGCTCATAAAGGAATAAATTGAATAATTTTAATTAAATCATGAAAAAGTGTACTGCATGTTGTACTTAAGGTTATCAATGAATATTTAGAAGATTTCCTAGACTTTGCAAAGGTACCCCTGAATTATATCAAAGACGATGGAATGGTCCACTTACGATCAACAGTATATACTAGCTTGTGCTTACGGGTTTTACTTCTCGCAGACCTTCTCTGATTTCAGATGTCCCATTGCAGACTGTCTAACCAAATCTGTACAGTGTGTTGATGTGCAAGACATAATTTTGGCAAATATTCATTATGGCCCCCTGACTTAGCTTAATTAGTTACAGAGATATATCTGGGTACAGGTAGTATTGTCGAGTGACCTTCGTTTGTAAAGAGATTGTCAAAAAGCAAACAAGGCAATAGTGTGTCAAGACTTCTTGGCACATAGCCACCCAACATAATTCACTGATTTCATGTAAAGGCTTGTTGACACACATGTGAGCAATCTTTTTCCGATGTTCATCACTAACATGCAATCTGATGTAATTGAATATTTAATTATTAATGTCCCAACTGTCTTTTAGAGATAAATCAGTAGCTGGTATCTGTACTGACTGTATGCGTCCATAAATTAACATCAGCTATTGTATCGTGACGCACGGTGGTGGAATGGTTAACGCTCTGGACTACCAATCCAAAGGTCCCCTGTTCAAATCCTAGATGGGGCACTGTAAATGTGAGAAATGCTTTTCAGTGTTTCCCACCCACCTAGAGATGAACTGGTTAGAAATCAAGAGGTAGTCTCGCGTGTATTGGTGCTATACACCTGGCACCTAAAAGAACCAAGGGGTATTCGTAAAAGAGCTAGGGTCTGATACCCAGATTCCCTTGCATCTGCATTTGTTTTTTTCAATCTGCCTATTCAATCTGCGCCTGTCAGGGGTATTGGCAAGTTCACTTGGGAAGAAATTCAAGGGTCGGCTGGGACTATAAAGAATCTAAATGGGACCTCATCAAAACACAGATATACATTGTGAGGTGTTATTGGCGAAAACTGATCTCACAGCTGTTGAGAATGCCAGACTGGAAGAACAAGAGAAAAGATAACCGATAGAAACTGCTCTGTATAAACTTGTTCACCTTTTGCTTTACTTCTAGTTATTTCTATTTACAAAAACAATTGCTGTTACTCAGTATGTAACCAACAGAAAAATGATTAATTCTGTTAATAATGATTAATTCTTATTCACTGGGGATTTTCTTTACAATTCTTTATAAGTATTGAGAAAAACAAATCCCTTGAAGGCAACATGTAAGAAATCATTTGTCCCCAATAAACTTTTAAAATCATTGTTTTTGTTTATGAATGTCATATTCAGGGTTACGTAAAGATAAAAATTATATCAGACAAAATGCAAGAAAATGATGTGTCTGCCAAATAGGTTGACATATATCCATGGGACACATTTTTTGTTGCGACTTAGTCAACATATTGGCAGTGTATCATTGATTTAAGTATTATACTGAAGATAACAGAAAATAAATCGAAATATCCATGGTAGAATAAATGCAAACACAGAAATATACATCAGATCGTTAAACGAGATAAACATATCAACGAAACAATAGTAACACATTCGGTGAGAAGTTTGACCTTATTACTAATGTCTGTTGGCATAATTTGGTATTAATCTCCTAGTAATTTAATATTTACACAATATTTATGGCACTGTTACTGTTTGCTATAATATAACCGTAACTGTTGAGCACAATGTTTTGTATACAGTATCGACCTTGAATCTAGGTCATTGGTAAAGGCATTCAATGCTTCTGTATTATGGTTTTTCTTTTTCTGTTTATTGATATCTTATGGTTTTTCATTTTTCTATTGTAAGAGTTTAAAATTCTATTTTACAAGAAGGTAGATGATTAAAGAGTCTGTACAGTAGATACTAGAATTTTTTCACAGAAATTTTTCACTCCGGTTCATTGATCTGTTTCACATCAGACTAGTGAAATGTGAACCTGTTGTACTAAGCCGTAGACAAATAGGGGACCTGTTAACATTACCTCCATAAAACTCTGTAGGTGCAAGGTAGAAATCTGAGGAATAAATACATACTGTTCTTGCATTTTATACCTGTGTCTGTACATACTTGGATGAACTGTATACTGTTGCCTTGCTTCAAATGCTTTTAGTATTAATGGAAACAAAGCATTCTGTGCTACATAATTATATCTGGAAAGCAATGTACCAGTATGTTGACCTAGGGAAAGCCCATTGCTGCCTTACAGCCACCTCATGTGCCCAACAACAGCAAACCTTAAACTATTCTTTTGTACTTCTGTGGAAGTGAGATTTTCTTCTGTATAATTATTATCTTTTCATCACAAGTACCTCTATTTAGAGTCCAGCTTTTTGTCGACCTAAAAGTGTCTCTGTTAGAGAGCTTAGTCTGTTTGTTACAGAAATATCTTTGCAACAGAAATTACTTACAAAATATGATACATTGATAGTTCAGACTTGACTTAAACTTATCATATATGAATGTTATATTTCAACTGAACAATTTTAATGTATGGAGACTTATAAACAAGATTAATTCTGTCCATTTCTTTTCTGTTGAACAATTTAGTCAAGATCAAGGCCAACTTCAAATGCAGTTCTTTTCCCTTCTTGATTTTAGGGCAAAGTTCCTTTAAAATATTACGTAGCAGTGTTTATATACAGCTTTTTAAATTTAACTGAAATTAACAACCTTTTCAACTTTGTCAATAATGTATTGAAAAGGCTTAAGCCAAGCACACACTTTAACCATATTTCATATTTGAATAGGATTATTACAGTGCATTCAAGCTATAGTTGGACAGATAATAATGTTGCCCCGATATAAACCACCTTTGATCAATAGAGAAAAATTAAAACTTTGAACAAGTTCAGTTTAAAATATGTACACAATACTTTTGTAATGAAATGTTGTAATGGTGCATTTTACAGTATATAAGAGATATGTTTACATTTACAGAATGAGCTTCTTTAGGGCGTGTTTGACATTAACTCATCTTTTTGAATGAAGTGAAATCAATGAAAGAGTTAAAACTTTGTACTCTTAGTTGGGGAAAATTTCAGAGTTTTTTTATTGCTTTGTACAGAAATAATAGCTCACTTTTTGCATTACTGAAAAAAAATCTATAATTTTTTTACCATTCTGAAAATGCATTTTAATTTTTAAAGAAAAACATATTTTCTTAAGTAAGTATAGATTCTTGAACAGATATCTAACATTTAACAGCTAATAACCTCAGCCTAACTGCAGGTTAAACTGACAACAGTAAGGCATTGGTGTATTTGCTCACCAAACATAAAGCAATGTGTGTCTCCAGAGTCTCCTGTCCACGTACACACATAGAATGTTATGGTCTCCATTGACTGTTTGTTCGCTATAAAACAGTCGGTGTGTAGTCATCAATCAGATGCTGTGAGTCTCTAGCTTATTGCCCAGAATAAGTGTTTGTATATCAATGCTTTTTTAGCCAATGAAAATGCTCAAAAATGGAGAATCTTGTTTCTCTATTTACCATAAACACTATATAGTTACTAAATCATTTAGACCCTGGTCCACTCAGTGCATGGTTAGCAATAGGCTTATCTAAATATAGATCTGTTAGAGTCTGAAATTGGGAGCACTGGCACTCTCTTCTTTGGGTTTCCATATTGGTTCAATTTCTTTATTTAGTCATTAACTATCACAAAGAAAACAAGCTAATGTCTTCAGCCTATTTGCTTATCAGATACATACATCAGTCTAGTTTTTCAAGTTTCACTACATTGCAAAAAAATCAGTCATTACCTTATTAAGTAGTCATTTATATAATCTTGGCTGAAATTAAATATGAACAAATTACCCCAATTCACTTCATTATATATATCAGTATACCATTTGAATAACCTAATACCCGCTAATTTGCATTGTTTAATTCAATCAGATGGTCTGAAGATTTGTTTATTATTATACGCATATTAGTTCAATTGTTTTTGTGGGGAAATATTTGAAATTAAATATTTCAACCCGCAGAAAGGTGGTGTCTGCTTATCAGATTTGTAACCTCTGTGAATGACGAGCAGTGACCTGTGTAGTTTTCTCAATGTTTATAACATGGTGTGAAGTAAGCAATAGGCATTGAGTTGGTATGGGTAATGGACCTAAGTGTTTGGGATCAGAACATATCTATGGATTTGTTCCATATTTCTGGTGTAATATTTCATAAGTTGCTTAATATAAATGGTCTAGATAAGAAATAAAGGAATCCTTGATACAGTTTGTTTCTGACTTTGTCAGAAATTTGAAGTCAAAATTTTAAATATAATTCTGTTTTGTTGTTCAGCCTGTTACCTTCAGTGTTTAGCTTACCTGAAGGTTCTGACTGTTCAAATGCATGGCCCTATGTTTTACAACAAATGATCCACTTCAATTTTAACCAAGATTTCATCAAGAGCAACAATGTGAAGTATAATAGAGATTTGATGATCACAAAAACAGCTAGAAATTACTATGACTTGTCTCAAGTCAATAATCCCTTTTTGACCTTAAAAGACACACTGTCAGTCCCTATCAAGACAATCATTTTGATAAATGTCATGATTTGATCATTACACAAATTTTTATTCCTTTTTGATCCCAGATGAACAGATTTCAATCTTGATAATGAATTTATCAAGACATTCTCAAAACGTTTTGTGAAGATTCAACGGTTATAATAGCTGCTTGTACTATGTACAGTCTTCCCTCTTTTTGAGCCAAGATGACCCAATTTTAATACACTCGTAATCTCATCAAAATTAAAATAACATCAAAGATTAAAAGGGATCCAATTAGAATTGTGGTCTTGTCTGATAATGAGTAAAATGTTGACAGACAGATGAAATGTGAGCACTTCAGCACTGTTTAGGTCACCATGTGACTTTAGCTCAGTGGAGCTTAAAAGTACCACAGGAATAACCAGAAGAGCTCTCATCCATCCTCTGCCATCAGATTAGATAAACTTTCACCTGTGATTAACAGATGAGCATTGACTGGCCATTGAGTCAACTAGGTGTTCAAAAACAGACAAGGTTATATTGAACACAAAATTTGCTAAAAATACCATTTTTGTATGGGATTATGGTCAATTGGTCAGTATATTCCATAGCAAATTTTCATTGACTGTCTACCTTACAATAATAACAGTGTCTACAATTTGGCATGTAACATAAGCATCTGTATTGTGCAAACTTTGCATTTCTTGCAAAATATCTTGATTAAAAACAGCAAATTTCATTCCTTTGTCATTGAGAAATAAATAAACTACGGTGTGAAAAGACATGCAGTATCCCCGGGGGAAAGCATGAAAGATAAAATGCTACTGAATACGCCTTTTATGGTTATTCAAAAGCTGTTAATGAGAGGAAAATGTTTTTATTAGCACCATGTGGTGATAATTTAATTGTTGTGCAGTATAATTGAATAATACAACAAGAAAAGGGCTAATAAATATGGAAAACTGCAATTTAAAGTAATTAAATGAGAACTAAAATGTATTCCAGGACGAACAAATTTTTATAACCTAATTTTTACGCATTTACACCTTTGCAATACCAAATTAACAAAAACTTTAATAAGCTCAGAGGAAATAGACTATAGCTATTATAACATTTATTCCAGTCCATTAAATGTATTTTCTGAATGGTTAATGTTATGAAATGCGATATGTCATATCTTGTTCTTTGATTTTAAATGGTGCTGTACAATTGATTGTGCAATTACATGAATGTTTTAACATGTAAAATTGCCTTATCATCAAGACTCTTGATTTCAATTTCTTTGTAGTTTTCATTACCTGTAAATGATTTATCACTGTAAATTGTATGCAGTCAATCAAATGTGTCAGCAAATGTTTTGAAAAATGGCAAAAAAATGAAGAAAATCCAATTTTTGGAATCCTGCCTCATTTATATGGTCTACATATTCCTAAGATGAGCCTAGTGACATGTGAAGGCTGATGAAAATGAGGGAATTTCAGAAAGGTTTTGGATCATTTTCTGTTTGCAAAAAAAGAGAGGTGAAACACTTGTACGCTCGAGTGTTTGGAATCATTTTTTAGCAAGATTTCAAAATCTTGTTACTGTTCCAACAGCAGACATTTTCTGGCACTTTCATGACTTTTACCATGTCAATCTAGGGTCATGAATGTCTAGAATGTATTGTAGCAAAGTCCCTTGTTTACAGTTGTTACAAAAAGACAATGGCACCTGTGTCCAGTAATGTATAGCGCTATGTCTTCTTAAATCTCATTTACCTGTTCTATAGCAAACATTAAATGGTTTATTTAAATATAAAACTTTCTCTTCACCGGATGTATGTGGCTTCCGCAAAAGTTCAGAAGTTGCACCTTGAATAATTCTCATCATCAAAAAATTGCCATACTATTTCAACAAATTCTATAACCAACGAGATCACAAATTTCTGCCTGGGACAATCTTGGCTTATGGTCCTTTAAATTGCAAAATAACTGCCTGCTCTATAGCTGTATCATTCTTTTC
>JAUMHA010384018.1:0-12261 GCA_032359765.1 Saxidomus gigantea
CACCAGATAAGGGCTTTATCAAAAGTGACCACTTTAAATAGTCTTATTGAAATGGTAAATTAGGATACGTCACAATATAGACTGCTCAGATCATATGACTATTAAATGGAGAATACGATTACGTCACTACAGGCTGCTTAAATCAAGTGACTGTTTTATAAATGGTAAATTAGAATACATTACTATATGCTGCTCAAATCACGTGACTGTTAAATAGTGAATTAGAATACGTCACTATTTGATGCTTAAATCACGTGGCTGTTAAATAGTTTAATAGAAATGGTGAGTTAAGATACGTCACCATAGGCTGCTTAAATCACGTGACTGCTTGATTCAAGTTCCACTAGAACAGGTTCAACTGTATATGCGTAGTTAACGTTAAGAAAACCATTATCAGACAGTAGCTGCCAAAGCAAGCATAATACTTTGAGTAACCCTTCTCAGAAAGCAGTCTTGAGAGTCATTAGATATGCTTTCTGTTTTCTTCGCAAACAATCGAAAATTAAAATTCAAGTGTTTTTCTTATTGGCACATTGAATGAGAAGGAAACAAGTGCTTACCTCTCCGTTTAAAATGAATGATTTCACACAAGTAGCTATATCTGCGGCTAATACAAATATTATGCATATCCAATACTGAAAAAGAAAAGAAGTACAAAAGTGCGTTTAAAATCATACAGAACGTTGGGTTAAAAATCTGCAAGATGTATTGTTCACGTATATGTGAATAAAAGAGTATGATAAAATACAGATATGGAGACTTGAACTAGCTTTTCACATATTTAGTGATGTTTTCGTGTTTGTTATCGCAAAAGTGTCATATATACATGTATACATAATTATGTATTGTGTTCAGAAAGGACAGACTAATTTTAGAATGTGATCCATTTCCAGATTTCATTGTTTATTTTACAAATTAGCTTCCCTTGCTTATCTGTCATTATGCGTAATTGGATTATTTCCCTTAGACAACATTGATACAAATTTAGATAAAACGTCTGTGACAATTATGATGTTATGGATTTTATGTACCCGACTTTTGCGTACAAATTAATGATACTTACAAACGCTAGAAGACATCTGTTTTCAGAGAATATCGCTATACACCCAATCACTCCAAATATTACAACAGCTCCGCCGGAAATTATGAGTAGGAACGCCGGAAGAACAAAGTGCGCATGCTCAATAGCAGCTCGAAATTCTTTTAAAGTTAAGTACAGCCAGATTCCAAGTCCAAGAAATCCTACACCAGCAAACTAAATAGAGTGGAAAATGACAGTGTACTAGTGTTGTTATTTCTATAAGTTGAAAAACATTTCTTCTGTTTTAAGTGACATCTTTCATTGCAAAAATGATACAAATGCATTTCTCATCCATAAATAGATATACATAAATGTACAAACTGATAAAGATACTTTTTTCTTTTTCTTTTAGAATAAATAGTAAAAAGTTTGTCATGCGATTGTTGTGAAAAACTCACAGATACAAGATCATTAGCTATACTGGGTGGATGCAGGGCTTAGGGGTTTGAGAAGGGTGAGCTATGAGAACTTTAAATATATATATTCCACTCAGATATATCTCTGCCGGTAAATATATATTTATTTCTGCAATCCGCCTACGTGAAAAATACTTATAACCTTACATTTGAAGCAAGATGGATTTGATGTAAAACACATTGAGCACAGGAATGTCTATTTCAAACACAGAATAAACATAGCAAAAATAACTAAGTGCATGTTTTTAAATAGTACTTAAACTTAAGTTGAATACATTTTAATGCATTTGAGTAAGAGAGTCAGAGATGTCCTTTATAATACAACTACTACTAAGTCATACATGACAAAGGAAATTATATAATACCAAATAATTTCATGAAAATCGAGACTCTATATATAGTCATCTAGTGAATGATTATTACTTCTATCCACTTTGGGCCACTAGTCTAGTTTTTTCATGCAGGTTATCAAATTTCAAACTTTACACGTATTTCTGAGCGAGAGAGATAAAAAACTTTTAAAAACCCTGACCTTCTTCGTTGTCAAAAGTCGTTTCTCTACGACGTGACCAAATGACATAGTTTTCACACTTAGCTCAATCAATTCCAGAATGAACACAGATTTAATGAAGACATACATTCTGGCTAAGTTTCATGGAAGTCGGGTCGGGTCGCGTGACAACTGTGGCCTCTGGAAGGATTACAAACTTTGTTTGTGCAATTTGATGTTGTAACCTAGTTTTTATATAACCAATCTAAAATCACCAAAATAAATCATAGGCTTACTTGGCCTATGATTTATTTTGGTGATTTTAGATTGGTTATAGTCCCGGGCTTGCCGACCCTAAGACTGAAGAGACAGATGCAGATACAACGGAATCCGTGTACTATACCCTAGCTCTTTACGAATAGACCTCTTGGTACTTGAACATGCCCAGGGTATGGCACCGATACACGCGAGACTAAATCTGGGTTTCCAACCACTTCATCTCTAGATGGGTGGGAAACATGGAAAAGCGCTTCTGAGATTTCAAGTTCCCCCGCCGGGATTCAAACCGGGGACCTGCGGAGTGGTAGTCCAGAGCGTTAATCACTCGACCACCGCGCCACCCTTACTTGGCCTATATTTTGAAAAAGCAACCATTCTAATAGCTTCAGGAAAATCGAGTAAAAATGTTTTTTTACTTGCCAACAATTTTCTGCGGTCCGATCCGTTGACCTAGGTCTTGACCTAAGATGACCTAGACACAAACATGTCCGAGGTTTGAATTAAGCAAACAAGTTTTACCAAGTTTTATTTCGATTGGACATAAAAAGTGGTGCCGGAGATCCAAAGATCGGACGGACGGACAATGGACGTTGATCACCGGTACCAATCTTTGACACTGCTATTGACCGGCCTCGTTATTTTATAACCGTTGTGACTTGCAGTTTCTTACAAAAGATGAGAGTCTAGTGCTGGTCCGTCCTAGGTTAGATGTCGAACCACATGAAAAAAGATGCATCTAATCCTATATATAAAGAGGCTTAAAAGAAATGCCTTCTTCGTTACATTCCAACAGCCAAAAAAACCACAAAGGACCGCTATAGAAGATTAGTTTAAAATAGGACGAGAAAGTAAATATTTGTTGTGAATTCAGCATCTGTGTAGGTGGTTCTCTAAAACAAGACACGGGAAGTAACTTGTTGTTTGTCGTCTGCTGTATGTCTCCGCCTTTGGTCCATTCCGGTAAAATGACTGTAACTTGCGGAAAACTCAAATAGTTTGTATAAAGTTAAATAAAGTTAGATTAATCTGTTTTTACTCGACACGTCACGGAGAAACACACATTTCCGCTGTTTTTCCGGACATTCTGCATGTATTAAAACCTTTTTTCACAGCCCAAAGTGTAAAGTGGATTTTAATGAAGACGTGTCGGCTATAGACGACTTCAAATAGTTACGTCTCTAAGATCGGGGCCACGCGTTGTGGAATTCAAAGTTATACTTAACTGTACTTGTACACAAAATTAAGCGTTTGTTATTTTTGTTAAAGTTGTTCGGGATTAGCATTTTATATGATTTGTGTAAATAACATGCGTCATTATTATCTACATACCTTCCTACTTTTTTTATCTATCTAATTACTAAGCAATTTCTTTCATCTTGTATCAGTTATCTTATCATAGTTTTTACTTATATTAATATTGAAACATGAGCCAAGGCCAAACTTATGAGAGTCAGCAATAGTAGCTACTGGTACTGAATCACAAATCGTACGGGACAGGCTGAGGCATCATGCACTAACGCGGTGCCATGGTTCAACGAACACGTCTTATACTTATGGGCTCTGACCGTGGATCGAACCCTGAGCCTCCGAATTTCGAAGCGAAAGTCATGACGAGTAGTAATTTTAAAAACAATATCATTATTAGTGAGTTTCATAGTAGGCTACCCTTGGGCATTACGTGTCATCGTTTTCTCGGCCTTTTCAGACGGAAAATCTCTAGTTATAATTGTCTTTCATTGGGAATGACTGGAGCATAGCTGAAACTATTACTCTAAATAGACAGGATTTGTCTTAAAGAATATAGAAGAGGTCGGAGGCTTATAAATATTGAATTACGACTCTGCGAAGGTTCTCGTCCATTTTGTCCTTTTTATTATACTATCGTTGTGTTGCGCTAGTATTTTTGGATTGTAATTTTGAACCATTGTTTTGAACTGAATAGATGATTTAAGCAAAAAGTAATAATTATAAAAATAGCGAAATTGAATGCTCCTTTTCTACGTACATTACATTCCAAATACAACCTGTGCGATTTTATATTTTTACTGTCTCAAGAATATAAATTAGCATTTGAAGTTGGGGCGCTACGAAGTTATCGCATCTGACTCATCCAGATTTGACATTTTCAGCTTCTGGCGCACGAAATTTTACAATCGTACTAATTTTTAATGGAGTAGTGCACTTCTTCTTTGTTCGTTATTGCATTCAGTCAGAACAGAGTTATGGCCCTTAATTTAGCAAAATATGAGCATTTCAGCTTACGCCAAGCTTTGTTAAAACCACAAATGACACAGAGTCTTAAAAACGTTTCGGAAAAATTATTTAGCATTTAAAGTTGTGAGCTTATGGTTTTATTTGTGATTGCACCCTGTGAGAACAAAGTTATTGCACTTGGCATAGTCACATTGTCATAATAACTAACTAATAGATTATTTTAACCAACTTGTAATACATTAAAGGATATTTAATCTTGTACACCCAGTAGTATTAAAACTTACTAAAATTGCATCATTCTGTAAAATTATCTAATCACATTTTCGATGGACTAAATCTTATTGCAAGCCGTTTTACTATTTATTCTAAGAGATATCTCTCCAATTTCAAAGAGATATCTTTCATTTTAATAGAGATATCTTTTTCTCGCTGAGAGATATTTTTTATATCACAGAAAGATGTCCCCTGAACTTTAAGAGATATCTCTTCTACTTACAGAGATATCTGTTATACATCATACATCATTTGAGAAATATCTTTATATTTTTGAGAGATATCTCTCAAAGTTACAGGGATATCTATATAAGTTTAAGCACGGTCGTTTAAGAGATGTTTTTCTATTTTAAACAAATATATCTTTTTCAGAGATCTTTTGAGGTAGGAAATATCTTTTGTACTGTGGAGAGATATCTCTTTTACATTGAGAGATACCTCTTTAGTACTAGGCGATATTTTTCAAACATAAAATATGTCTCTATTAAAAGAAAGATATTCCTAATTTACAGAGATATCTCTGAATTCAAGATATATCTCCCCTATTTTAGGAGATATCTCTATGAACTCTGTACGGTTAAAGATATCTCCATTACATTGAGAGATATCTTTTTAGTATTGGGAGATATCTTTCGAAACATGACATATATCTCTGTGAAAAGAAAGATATCCTATTTAAAGAGATATCTCTGAATTTAAGATATTCCCAACTTTAGGAGATATCTCTATGAAATCAGAGAGATATTTTTTTGTAATTTAATAATAAATTGGCTTGCCATACATTCTCCACTTTTTTTTTAGATTGTTTATAGTCCGGGCCGACCGTGGGATTTCCCACTAGTGAACTTGTCAAGACCCATATTCTCCACTTTACAAGTAAATAGAACAAGCTTTACTTCCTTCTTTCAAGTTTTAATTTGTAATACTTAAAACTGCAAGAGCCACTTGATAGAATTTATTTCTATATGTAATTGTAAAAAAGTACAGGTCACATGTTTAGTTTTGTAGTGGGAAAATTTTATTTGATCACATGCTCATGATGAGCTTTGATCTTGAATAAAACCTTGAAACTTTTTGATGTTTCATCCTAAAAAAAAAACCCTTACAAGTTTTCCAATAATTTTCGTTTATATACTGATGCTAATTTATTTAAGCTCGATTGTGAAGAAAGGTTGTAGCTTATCGGGTCATTCTCGAGTCCGCTTCTTGGAAAAACCAGTCAATAGTGTCATATGAGGAGGTACGGTCGTGACCCTAGTGGGGCTCGAATCCGCAACCTCCTGGATGAGCGGCAGACACCTTAACCTATACACCCCCGCTCCCCTTAATAATTTTTGTTGCTCATCATACCCAAAATATCTAAAAGTATTTTTAATTCTGTTGTGAAAAAGTGGTAACGTAGTGTATCCGCACCGAAAACAACTCTAAGGAACCTAAACATCCGCCAATATGTTTACCGCCTATTTGTTTAGAAATTTAAATCCATTTACATTCCAGTAAGAAATGCAAGTTGCATAAGTAAACGGTAAATAAAACACGTCAGAAGGAAGTAAAGCAAGATATCAAGTCTAACTGGCGAAATAGTTTGCATAGTTACGTACTGCTAACAGTACTGGCTTGTAAAACCTTGCTATGTCTGTAAAGGTCTCAAAAACAGTAACTTTAGCGTTCTCAATTTCTCCCTTACCCCAGCCCCTACCACCACCCTCACCCCATTAATGCGTCCAGGAGCAATGCCGCCATTTCTAAATACAACTGTTTTGTAGAAATATATCACAATTTTTTTAAAAATCAATTTCAATTTTATATACATATTCGGATAAGCTTTTCGGCTCTAAATCTTCACGCACGACACTATATATAAGGTGATCCATAGGCGCAGTAGTGTTGGAAGCGGTTGATTGAACTTCCGACCCCCAATGATCTCAACCCTGATGTGATAGTACTTATCGAAATCCCTCACTTTTTCTTCTTTCTTTATTTATTCATTCTTTCTGTTTTTGTTGGGTTTTTGTGTTATGCCTATGTTATCACAGAGAAATCTGTTTAAATCCTAAAATGTGTTCATTTATATAAATGCATTGCTTTACTGTTTTAGCCTGGAACACATCCTCAAATCACAGAGTGTTTTATCGAAATAGTACTTACAATTGTTTTGCAATGTTTCTATAATCTATTTCTCCCGTTAAAGCAAGGGCACGGAGTACAGATCTGCATCTCAAAGTTGGATTAAAATAGTTAACCAAGTACCTTTCCTATGGTATGTTTATACATCAACACGGCGTTTGCAATAAAATGAATAATAAATCCGTCTTCTCCCAGGCTTTTCTGATGCAAAGAAATAAAAAAATGTATCTGTGCCTACAATTTCCAGAAGCCAACAGCTGCCCAGCATCATTTATTTATTGTCCTTGCGTCTCTCAGATAAACAAATCAAGTAAACACAAAATGCTTGCAAAACCTGCTTACCCAGAATATGACGTTAAATATTGCCAAAAACGTCTTCAGCGTCCGGCCAGATGCTCTTTTCCTCATTATTGCAGACGAGATTTTTAAAATGTCATTTCCTGAAAACCGTTTCTTCCAATTCACTTAATTGCAAGTTAAAATCCCCATAATAAACATTGGCGCGGTTAAAAATAATCGACAAAAATACATACGAAAGCGTGTAGACAGTTAATGAAATCACTTTGAGAATAATTATGTATCTAATTGAACTGCTCTTACACGGTTATCTGCCTGTAATACATAATGTTTCTACCTTATCTAGTAAATAAAACTTTCGCAAAGTCTTTGTTTATTCAGGGTATCGCTGATTAATGTAATGTCAAAGTTTTTCGTCCTCTTATGTAGGTAAATACAGCTCTGAATAAGGCACTTAGTCCGTCTCATACTATTTAATAATTATGTAGGTTATCTCGTTATTAATTCGCTAGCTTTATGTTTTGAATTTTAAAAAATGCAAATCTAAAAGTGCTGATATCCTGGACAGAACCGGTATGGCTGTGGCGAAATAACTGCTATAAAGATCTACGTGTCGTCGACTTCGTGGAGACGGACGTTACGGCTGTGACGTAACAATTGGCAACGCCTTTCTCAGGAAGTAGATAGCTAAACTTGCTACGTCGTCTTCGTGGAGACTGACGTTACGGCTGTGGCGTATAAATGAAACATGCCGATGTCATGTTATAACGTCCCCTTGTTGCTTAGTATTACCTATATAGAAATTCTAATTCATCATCATCAGCATCAGCATCATTATAATCTAAGTTTTTATTGTAATTACAAATCTTTCATTCTAATGCTGTTCTTGTTCTTTATACTATTGCAAACATTTTATAGAGGATAATTGTTGGTTTCGATGTAAGATCACGATATAATTTCACCGAGTGGGAACCAAAAGTGATATTTTCACGAGTGGCGCAGCCACGAATGAAAATAACTATTTTTGGTGTTCACGAGTGAAATTATCGTGATATTACATCGATACCAACAATTTTTCTGTTTATTTTATGTCTTAAACTCTACTTTTGTTGAGTTTATTTCAATAAAATGTCGAAAATCGCGGGAAGCGTCACCAGAAAGCATCGCAAGCATGACGTCATTTTAACGACGTCATCCTCATATGGTTTCCGGCATTTATTACGCTCGGTATACCTTTTGACGTGAATCCGGGTAACAAATTTTGATTATTTTGACTGCGTGGACAGTGAGTTTATCAGAATATAATCACCGTTATATTTCGATAAACCACCGAAAAACATAGAATAAATAGTTTTCTCAGTGAAAAAAATGTGATGATCCACAGTTTTGAAACAGTGGATTACCATTTTCATTTTTCACTGTTTTTGCAATCTTTAACCCGGATTTACGTAAAAAGTATACCGAGCGTAATTAATGCTGGAAACCATGCGACGATGACGTCGTTGAAAGCCGGACGATGTGGCTGTTATGAAACAAGTGCTTCAAGTAGACGGCCGTTAAGACTGTAACGTTTTTGCTGCCATTCCTCGTGTTGCGTAGTACTACTTTCTTATTAATTATTTTAGCTCACCTGAGCATGGAGTGTACGTGGTGAGCTATTTGGGTGGTTCTCTATCGGTCGTCGTGTGTCATGCCACTCCAACATTTTCATTCTTGGCCTCTGAAACCACCAGACAAATTGTTTCCAAACTTCTAAGCAATTATCCTTGCATGGTACTCTATCAGATTCCTCCGGATTGAGCTGTTCCATGCATAACTCTTGTTGCCATGTTAACTGAAACCTTAAAAATCTAAAAATCTTCTTGTCAGACAGAACTATCCAAATGTCAAAGTTATTCAGCACAAATGTTTCTTAGGTGATCCTCGACGAAATTTGTTTAATTTTTTCCGATCCAATACAAAACATGGTTGCCAGGGGGCAGTGCTTATTTTCTGTATATGTATATATTATTGTGAACTTTAAAAATCTTTTGTCAGAAATCACTGGTCTGATTTCAAACTAATTCTGCACAAATGTTCCTTGGGTGACACTCTAGATTCATTGACCCATTTAATTCTGCATGGTAGTCAGATAAGATAATTTCAGAACACATACACTTCTCTGATTATTTCAATTAAATATTCAAGCAATATTATTCATTAACTTTTGTTTAGCGCAATATATTTCTTCATTGTGCTATATATCATGTGATAATTACATGGTTTACTTCAGGTGACTTATAGGCCCATTGGGTCGGGTGTTTCGTTGTGTACATAAACTGTATATCTTGTATTGTATAACACATGTGACTTTAATAAATTACTTACTCTTAGTCTGAATATCTGAAGCACTTTTCAGCACTGTAACTAGGACTTGGAAAAAATCTATACATGTCAATAAAGAATTATACCTAAGGATAATAATTTTACTTAAAACACAACAAAAGTGTACGCTTTTAAGGCATATAAAATTATCTGTACATAATTATTGAGGCAATTTTCACTCTAGAACTTTTAAAATAATAAGCACATTTCATGTAATAAAAACAGGTTATAAATTTTAGGAAAAACAAAATGTTTAATTTTCTTTGGAAAAATCAACATTCGTTTCCATTTTTCAGGTAGGAAGAATAATCTTATCATAAAAATGTAAATGCATGATCTGTTGCAATTTTAATGCTTTATTCAGTGGTGAAACAAAAAGTTAAAATCCATTCATTTTTAACATAATTATCATATAAATATACATATTAGTGTGATTTCAAAATTTCTTTTACAATACGAATAACGAAACATTGAATATGAATATCAAACGTGCAATAACAATTACGAAATATAGAATTACACTTATAGGGATTATTCTAGACTGCCAAACATGGCTGGGTGCCATAGAAAAAGGGCAGGGTGCACTGAGTCATGGGCAAGGAATTTTGTACATGTTTGAACGATTAAGTATCAGAAAATAGTTTTTAAAATGAAAAAAAAAAAAACTTATAGAAGAATGTAACACCTATATATAATGGAAATGTTCTTTTATTATTGTTAATGCAGGATGCAGCACCCTGATAAAACGCCCTACAATGATGATTTTTACAATAAGAATAATAAAACAAATATATAAAATTTAGCAACGTTTGACATGCCATAAAAGAAGACACTTATCTCAACTGATATATAAAAATACCGTGTAGAAATATGATTATATCATGAATTTATGCACCGCGAAATTATGAAAAGAGTTACAAACACCTTTGAATTCAGTGTAAATTTGGAGTATTGTTAAGTACATTTATCAAATTTATACATTGTAAATTTTCTTTCATTTTATTGATTTTAGTCTTCAACGTCATGATTGAGTTTTAAATATGTTCAGGGGAAGAAATATATATATGTTTTCAAATATTTAACCTTGACTGTGAATGGCAGCTTGTTTAAATATTTGTATATAGTTTTAAGTAAGCTGTATATCTCCATTTCGGAGAGAGAGGCTGTGAAAATGCAGACCGTTTATGATTAATGTCTCCATTCGCTAATGACTACAAGAAACCGTATACTGTAAATCACTTTGAATTTGCAAGACAAAAAGTTCGCAATTTGTGATGCCATGGTCAATTATCGAGACCATGAATTCGCGAACAAGCGATTTCGCTGGTTCACTCTCGAGAAAATACGCGAAAATAAGGATATCGTGAATATTTCATAATTTACAGTAGTATCTCTATCTATGCTACTTATACATCAGTTTAAAGACAGGTCTTTCATTAGATAGCTGTATCAAATACAAGGAAATACACTGAACACGATTTTCATGCTAAACAGCCTTAGGAGTGTACAGGAAAAATAGTACCAGAAAGCCGCTCTGGCGTTCCATAAAAAGACTACTCAATATCTTTCTGTTTATCGCGTCTCTTTTCCTTTGCTGACTTTCCTGCTAACTGTATAATTGAGGTGCAGAATATCTTCCAATCAGGTTCTATATGACCACCGTTATTGTCTGGTATCCACGTGGCATGGGCATATCGGTCAAATATTTTCCGTAGAAAATCGTCCATTATCTCTTTTTCTACATGTTCAACCATTAACATAATGATAGGCTTGTTTTGGTCATATGCCCAGCCTATTTCAAGATTACACCAATGTTTACGACAGAAATTGTTTGAAATGACAGCGATAAATACTGATGAGTCATCAACGCAGCGCATGACTTCATAACGAAGTGCAAACCCAGGTCGAAAGTGCTTGTCTCCACAGCATACCAACTGTTTGTTTGATTTGGTCCTTTTTGACAACTTTTCACTTAATTGAGGATATATTTTATTGACAACTAGATCCATATCTTCACTGCAATATGACAAGAAAGCTAGATATGGCAAAGGAAAAGCATCCATCTCAATCTGAGCAATAACTGCACGGATCTGCCGTTTCTTTTTTCTACGTTTTCTTTCAGTAACTACAATTATTATAGAAAGTATAAGTGACGACAATGCAAACGGTGCCGAAATCACTGCGACTTTTTTTACAATTTCCATTGTACAGAAATGTTTAGTATCTCGCGGAGCACTGTCTCTAATATCCACGACCTTTCCATCTAGCTTGCACGTTACCGCTTCATATTCATCAATAACCGCAGTTGAGTATAACCAGTCTATCATTTTCATATTCATCTTGTCACAAGTGCATACAAACAAATTACCTTTCAAATAAACACGGAATGGTTGTCTTTGGATATCTCCGTGAGTAATGTTATTATAAGCTCTAACCCAAAGCAGTTGGATTCCTTTTCGGGTATTTTCCTCAATTGTGTGTATTCTGTTGTAGCTAACAATAAGTTTTTCTATGTTTACCAGCTGTAAAAGTAGGAAATCTATTTTCTCAATCTTGTTGAATGAAATATCTAAAACTTTCAGCATTACATTTTCAAAGAAAGTTTTTTCAGGTATTTCGCTTAAACTGTTAGAAGATAAGTTAAGATAAAGTAGTTTAGGCTTGGCCGAAAATAAGACTTCAAACTCTTCTCTGTAGTTTTCTTGCATTACACTTAGTTT
>JAUMHA010384051.1:0-12258 GCA_032359765.1 Saxidomus gigantea
CAAAAGTCATAAGTCAAAAGTAAAAAAACACCCGCAAGTCGAAACTCAAAAGTGGCCCTCCAAGGCTTCCATAAGAATAGTTTGTCACTATATTACTTAATATATACAAATCACTACGTGCCTACTTAATCTAAGGATAAATTATTGTGACCAAAGTAACAATACAAATATATGAATCAGACGAATAATGTGAATGAAAGGTCTGTGACCAACATCTAGATAAAAGGAAATCGTGACAGCGGTTTCCAAATAAGATGTGTCCATACTATTATTCAGGACGTAATTGTCACGATAGTAAGGGGCTCCTTAGGGGGAATAGTTTGATAAGTGTGTCATTATTATCTTGAGTCTCGTTTAAAACCTCCGTTATTCAAACGTTAAGTATCAACAGTGGTCCTTTTGGAAATGGACTAACTGATCAATAAAACATGTCGCCACTGCACTACGACGACATAACACCGTATGTACATAACACCGTGTGTACATAACACCGTGTACATAACACCGCATGTACATAACACAATGTGTTGGGCGTATGTCATGTTCCTGAAATCAAAAGGAAAATATAAAAACGTCCGCTATGTTACATGCAAGTACTTTGTATATACAGTATCTGTCTGTCTGTCTATCTGTCATTACATGTCTCTTCTGAACAATTTAATATACTCCATACAATCATGTACATGTACATGCAACAGAGGTGATTACCACTAGAAACCTATGACTACCTTTGTTAAACACCAAAATAACCGGACATAACATAAACAAGTTGCTAAGAATAGCAAACACTTTTCTAGATATTAATACAGTTAGCGTTTGGGCAGCGCATCGGGAAGGGGTTTCATCTCCTAGACCAAGGAGCAGCAGCGCTTTGGAGCATCACTTCAAAAGAAACCGCTGTAACATATTGGTAGCGCACTTACCTCAGGTCGGAGAGTCTCCAGTTCGATCCGACTAGTGCTATGGCCTTTCGGTTTGGTTTCCTTGGGCAAGACACACGCATACACACACGCACACGCACTCTCTCTGTCTCTCTCTCTCTCTGTCTCTCTCTCTCTCTCTCTCTCTCTCTGGATTTAGCATATCCAATAAATAAGTTTCGGCTTTGTATGGATTCATTGCAATAACCCTAATGAAATAAGACTGCTATTTTTTTTAAATGATCTTTGTTTATACCTATACAAAGAATTTTCAGATGAATTAAGTTATTAGTACATATGAACTAACGAACTTTGCCTAATCTGTATTAAATGTTGGAAGGTCAAAACATTAGACAATTTCCCTGTATGAGCCCCAATTGCTGGTATCAAAAAGGAAGCCAATCGGCCTTTGTCATACAATATAGATTTGAACCAGACAACATGAGGATAGTAATAGCTTTGGCGTTTCTTATTTACGTGGGTATGTTTTTTTTTAATTTATTTTTTTATATATACATGTACTCAGTTCTTACAACTTACATTTATCGCTCTCGAGACACCCTCCATATGGAAGAGAGAGAGAGAGAGAGAGAGAGCCAGAGAGAGATAGAGAGAGAGAGAGAGAGACAGAAAGAGAGAAAGAGAGAGAGAGAGAGGGGGCAGCAATGTGGAATTATCTGTGTCTTGCCTAAGGACACTTCCGCTACTCGGGCACTGTTTGGGATCGAATCTGGTATGTTTAAGGCGTTAAATTTTCCGTGGACGTCTTCGTACTGATGAAGTTAACACTACAAGTTACTTCTAAATCTCTTACTAACTGAAGCTCATAGGCAGCTAGTACTTCGTACGTTCAATCGCGTTAAAGTCCCAGGAGCACAATTACAAGCAGCTTATATTTTACCAAGAAAGATATCTTACCGACGCAAATGACCTTTATTTTGAACCAAAGGTTTTCCTGACTTTGCTTTTTTAATCAATAAGTACGTGTTAGAAATGTTGAGCACTATTTGCAAATTTTAAAGAACAAGAAAGGCTTTCTGCCTAGCAACTTATTTTGGTGAGAAAACAACTTAAATACGAAAGCAAGGCATATGTCAACAGTAGTCTAGAGCGAATAGAACACGTTTTAATATTTTTTTCAGTAAATTGATTTACTAAATCAGTAAAAGAGGTCCTGAGACTTTAAACTAATATCGATGGATATAATTTTTTAAATGCACAAATAATATCTTTTACGCAAACGTGTAAACTGGTGTTTGTTCGAAATGATGTTTTCCATAAATGGTGTGTTAACACAAGCCTCGTGTTCAGCTCCCATAAAACTTGAAGTAGGTTGGACCTCAAATAAAAAAAAAGTATCATAAAATTACATTTTTTAAAAATATTTATGTAACCTTTAATAAATTTGAATTTTAGTGGCCGCTGAATATTGTGACCATACGAGTGACTGCAGCTTAACGAAATGTGGAACTAACTTCCGGTTAAATTGCTACAGGGACAATGTCTGCACATGTCTCGCTACAAGCACCGATTCCAGTAAGTGTTTTAATATATTTTGCATTTTATCTTATTTTTTTTTCAGATTTCAGCTAATATTTCCTTGGCCAACCGATGTGATTTCATCTTTGCATCATTTTTGGAATAAGAACGACATTTGTAGCTAGACCTTTCGTAAACATGCAAAATAAAAATGTCAAATTGACAAAGCAACACAAATAGATGTAGTCAGTATTGCTACGGTCAGAAACTACAAGTATCTCGGCTCCTGATTTTTAGCATCACATGCCCAGTTTAGTCACTGAATTATCATTTAATTGCTCATCTCCTGACCTACTTCTGTCAGCTGAGTAACATTCTCGATGATTAAATTTCGCTACTATCGCGAATTTCCAACTTCGCTTATTTAAAGAGCTCGCGAATTTTTTTTTCAGATAGTTTAACTGTTAGAGAATTCTCCTTTCGCGAATATAAATTTCGCGAATAAGAATGGCAGCTTAAAATTCGCGAAATTTTCGTCTAGCGAAAGTTACCCAATTTATACTCAATTTCCATGTACGCACGTAAAGGCAAACAATGCAGATCGTGCAGTCCAATTAAAGATTAAGTCTGCACATAGCTCATAAGTAGCACGGAGTCTATTAAGAGCTTTGAGTATCGTCTATCTATTTCGGTCTAACTGTAACCTATTGTGGCTGATTTCTGCCACGTCGTGTTTTCGTAATGGCGAGGTCGCCGACATGACAACACAAAACAACGCAAACTGCATTTTTGTCGAATTCTCGTGTTACACTACCAACACCATATACAACGACTTGAGGGCAATTTAATAGAAGGAATAGAAACACAGAGAGAGCCCTATCACGCAACGGTACATGCTGATATTGCGCTTGACACGTTTTCTGCCGTATGATGCAACGGTACATGACGGAAGCACGAAAGCACCGTGACTCCCGTATATAGTCCGCGCTGCATATAGCATAATACGTTATGCGTACGGATAATAAATAACACGTCTAATGAAAAAATAAAATGGTTTCTAAGGGTGGGTAGGGCACCGCTGGTATCAATGATTTCCTAATTATGTGTCATATCCAGTGCTGATTTTGGAATGAACTGTCAAAACTACAAACTGACCGTTCATATCAAATTGTGTCAAGTCCCAACAATCAGAAGTTTCAATGAACAAATTTAATATTGAACACAACTAGGTGTTGTTTTTCGAATCAGAATAGGCAAGACATGTCTTTTTCGAAAGAGCCGAGGTACATTTTAGTATAAACATAAACACCGATCATGGGAAAGTTATCAATGGAGGCGGTTAAATATGCAGTCTATCTTTAGATCGACAGCTGCCTCATTTATCAATGAAATGATCACGTGATCAAGAGGGTCGTAAACAAATTACATTCATCGCGCTTCCATTCGTAACATTTGATTGGTCAAAACAGAAGGTCAAACGCAAGCCTTTTCAGCAGACGCCGAAAAAATGTGAATCATTTCAAAGATAAAAACGTCACTGTGTTGAAAACTGGCCCAGAGGGATATATTGCTTGATAGCATTTTTTGTGCTAGTAGATTAACTCGATTTCATTTGGTGTCTGTAGAATACACATGCTCTACTGGTATGGCGGATGAGTGTGAGAAGAGACTGGGTCAATGTGACCACGGAGACCATCACTGGCACTGCTCGGACAATAAGTGTCAATGTAGATACTTCGGATAAAACAGGTGAGTTGACATGTTAGATCGGTAACTGAATCTCAGACATTCCGCAGTCACATTTTTTTATATTTTTGTTTTGAGTCACAAAGTCACATTTTTAGCTTTTTTAAGGTGCATGTATCTTCTGTCATGAATTCCTCCATTATGTCATTTATGGAATACTAAAAACGACGATTTTGAAAGAAACCTTTGCGGTCTTTTCAAGAGGCACTATTTGCTTACATTTAGCTTCAATTTGTGAACTTTGCGTGATTTATTGAACAGTTAATGTAAATGGGGTTTTGTTCGCCTCTTTTTTCCGAGCAGAAGTCGTGCCTTAAAAAAAATAACGAAATAAAGATTATAATTTAAAGTAAACATTTACGTTGATACATGTAGAAGACGCTTGATTTTTTATTATTTTTATTTTATTTTATTTTATACTAATTTAATTAATCTCGATTGCGAAACTAGAGCCAATCGCTCGCAAATGCTCTACATTACAGCGATTTCGCAAAATGAGATTACTGTTTTGTAAAGAATGAGTAAAGGTCATTAAAAACAGAAAGAAATATTGTGAAATGTGCATCCAACAGCTAGTGTAGCAAAAAGTGCAAACATATTTTATCAGATTAAGGTGATATTAATGGGTCAATGTTAGTTAAGTTCATAAGAAGATTTCAATGGTCATGTATAATGAAGATTTTATCGTAAATAAACTTTAGAAGCTAGATGACAAAATAGTGTAATGTATTGTGTAATTATTTTTATTTATTTCAGCTTGACAAGGAAAGTGGATTGAAGTGTTAGTCATGCGACAAATATAGAATTATTTCCATGTCAAATGTGGTTTGTTTTCCTTTTTGGATAAAAATAAATACAACCAGGGCATGTACCATTCTGTGAGACCGTATTGAGGGAGTAAGTCACCGGGATGTTATATAGAAATCCGGCAGTGAACAACAAGCTTAAAACATCATCATCATCATCATCATCACATCACATTCATCATCATATTTAGTATCATCAAAATCATCATCATCCGCTCATCCCGGAGTTTGCGGGTTCGAGCCCTAAGTACTGGGGTCATGATCTTTCTTCCTCATATGACACCAGTACTGGTTTTTCGAGGAAGCGGACTCGAGAATGACTCGATAAGCTAAAAGCTTTCTTCGTAATCGAGCTAAAATAAATTAGTATTAACAAAACAACAACATCATCATTTCATCATCATTTTCATCATCATCATCATTATTATCGTTACTTTGACATAATATTAAGGGGAGGTGTTTATGATACAAAGCGAGAAAATGGTAAATTATAAGATCTGTTTGATATAGTCTGTAAGTACCTTCCTAACTTTGAGGGGAGCGGCGGTGTAGAGGCTAAAGTGTCTGCCGCTTATCCCGGAGGTTGCGGATTCGAGCCCCACTCGGGTCACGACCGTACCTCCTCATATGACACCAGTACTGGTTTTTCCATGAAGCAGACTCGAGAGTGACTCGATAAGCTCACAGCTTTCTTCACAATCGGGCTAAAATAAATTTGTATAAACTGAGCTAAATTTGATGTTATCATAAAGTCGTGTGTCAGTAAAGTTTTTATGTTGTTGGCCGGACAAATCAAAACAAACGTTAAACCGTCTTTATCAGTCTAGTTATGTTGTGTTTTTTTTGAAAAACAAAACGTTTTCCTTGAAAACTTGAAAAAGATATTTCGTGAAGAAACGACTTGAATACGTATATTTCATCATTGCTTTTGAGTATATACAACATGGTTAGTTAATTAGATTATACAAATTCATTTTAGCTCGTTTGTGTAGAAAGCTTGTAGCTTATTGAGTCACTCCCGAGTCTGCTTCCTGAAAAAAACCGGTACTGGTGTCTAGGAGGTAAGGTCGTGACCCGAGTGGGGCTCGAACCCGCAACCTTCGGGACGGGCTATCATCATATATGAACTAACTTTTTTTTCAATACATGTATAAATCCTGGGACTTTAAATGATTTCCCGATGAGAAATCTGTCGCGGTAAATGCCTTGCTATTGCCTTGCGAGAAGTCAATATTTCACAGTCACCAAAGCGAATTCATATTGCAATTTGATAAAAAGTGAAAGGAAAGTTTATGACCTACGTTAAGATTAAAATAAAAATTCATGACCAACGTTTCCAAATATGATGTGTCCTTTGAGTTATCTATGATTACATGGTCACGATATGTATGGTTTCCGAATGGTAATCGGTTAAAAGTATACCATTATGTGTCTGTATTTGGAACTCAGCACTGCGCATGCGCAGAGACTTAGGCCAAGCATAAAAATCAAAGGAAGTGGTGGATGATTGTGACCTGTTTGTTTGCTAAATGGAAACAACAGTGGAAGCAAATCGGATACTTTTAAGCACTATGTAAATACAGTTTACGTCCGGCTATACGTGTGTCATAAACAATAATCTTTCTTTCACTTAATCGAACATACCCCCTCCTGCAAAAAAGAAACTGGTGAAGATTAAATAAGGTGGAAAAACACTTTAAGGCAAGGTTTGTTTTAAGTAATAACTGTTTAATACAAACCTGATAAACAATAAGAACTATTTCATGCTGTAGAATTAATTGACTTCAGTTTTTTTATTTGTTTTTTGTTGTTGTTTTTTCTTTCGTTTTTTGATGTGCCTGTGTGTGTTTTTGTTATAGACTTTACCGTCGCTTCCATACATATCGGTGCAAGGAGTTACTGCAAACATGTGCATATCTGTAACACTTGTCCATATTTTGATTACGATTTGTACCATACTACTACTGTATGATGGCTTTACGGGATACATTGATATTCGAAGTATGAAATTCAACAGTACATCCGAGTAAGGGGCTTTCATGGACGTTATCTACAAGTAGCTGTGATGTAATTTTAAATTTATTTCAGGATGTCCTTCATTTCTTTATTGTCCCGCCATACCTATTTTTCTTCTTATTTTCTGAAGCTGTTTTGTAAGGTCTGTCACGTGTTCACTGTATAATAACGAACTGGTATGGACTTGCAAAGGAAATTCACAAATTCTGAAAAAAAAAAGAATAGATTTCAGGTTAGGTTATGACATATATTTACAAAGTAACAATGTGTAAACAACGTTTAGACATGCGAACCAAAATGACGTTACAATTGACGCCATATTGTGCCAAATGACGTCATATAAATAGCCATTTGCAGCGTATTGACTTTTTGTAATATCTTGTCATGTTAGAATCGAAATATCATCCTTTTCTATTGATTTGTAATTGTTTTTAAAACCCGGCCGACCTAAAGATTTCTCAGGTAAAACTGCCAAAAATTCCTTACATGCACTGATTGCAGATACAAGGGAATCCGGGAACCAGGCCATTACTCTTTACACCGTATAGTTCCTTTAGTTCTCTAACGTTTCTGATATACACTGTAGCACGATAAACGCGAAACTTACTCTGGGTTTCTAACCAGTTCGTCTGGTTTGCTTACACATTTTCCCTCATATCTAATAAAGTCCTTAAATCATTGTCTAAAGCTAATAATGTATGCCAATTTATGTTTATTCCATTTTATTTCATTTTTTCCAGATGAAATCACTTTCGAAGAGAGAGTGGAAATATATGTATCTTGCACCGAGTTGGGGACCCGATTCCTTTAACCAAACATTTAATAAACTAGACCGTTTATGTCAATAACTCCATCCTTATTTGTGTCCATGACTGCCATTAATTCTCCGGCTTCTTTATCTGTCAGTGGGTCTTCTCCACAAAGCTGTAAAGTGTTTATCAAGTCTGAAATAAAGTTTTTATCGATGACGTGTGTAGAAGGACAAGTCTGTAAAAGCAAAACACAGCAAAAACGGGCCGCGAAAATAAATCTTTTAATAGCAAATCCATCTGTAAACATCTTATTTTTCGAAGGTTTGACCCATTTGTGCCGAGCGTCTATTAAAACATGTACCATGCTCCTAGAGTTTTATAGTCTGAACAGAGATTGAGAGGTCTATTTGCTCTTCAAGTCTTTTTTCTCTTTAGAAAGTATCTCTATCTAAACTTTGTCTCAATCAAAGCTCATCTCAACACAGAGTCAAGGGAAGGAATACTTGTGAAGATGTTATAAAAATGCCCAGAAAAGACATGAGTTTATGACTGTAGTGGCTGATGTCAGTCAGTACCATGCGTGTATATTGTTCCTTGGCCTCCAAAGCAGACCACATACAATGTCGTCTGGTCGATATTTACTGCTAATTGTTAGCTTTTTGTTTTAACAAATCTGCAAAACACTCCTCTCTGATGAAAGAGACGTGTCCAAATTGGAAGTTCTCATTGTAAATATTTGGGTAAAGATAGGTTATGGTAGTCACCTTTTTATACTATTTTTCCCTTTGCCATCAGTATTAAACACGACCAACGCTAGTTACATTCAACGAACTTTTCCTTTGCCATCGGAATAAAAAATGGCAAACGCTAGTTACCTTTTTATCAACTTTTCCTTCGCCATCAGAATCACAAACGGCAAACGCTAGTTACCTTTTTTATTAACTTTCCCTACGTCCACATAATCAAACACGGCACATGCTAGTTAGCTTTTCTATTAAATTTCCCTTTGTCATCAGAATTAAACACGGCAAACGCTATTGACCTTTTTTAATTACGTTCCATTTGCCATCAGTATCAAACACGGCAAACGCTATTGATCTTTGTATTAATTTTCCCTTTGCCATCAGTATCAAACACGGCAAACGCTAGTTACCTTTTTTATTAATTTTTCCTTTGCCATCAGTATCAAACACGGCAAATGCTTGCTGCATCTCTTGTTTTACGTTTGTAGTACTTTGCATGTTTTTTATTAGCAGTCGTGTAAATTCTTGTTCATCTATGTGTCCATTCCCTGCAAAAATAAACGATCATGTTTTATCAACGGTCATCTGTCTTTAAACACCGAGTACATGTATAAAGGGCAATAATTCTGTAATGAGTCAAGAAAGAGTAATGGTTCTTGTATACTGCACTTCCTCTCATTTTGCTAGACTATTGTATCTAAATATTAGTGTTATGTCATAAACCCATGTTGAAGTTGTTAAAGATCACTGTAATCTCTCATTTATTTAGAGCCAGGGGTTCTAGTTCCCTTTTTTCAGTAGCTGGCAGTATTTACGGAAGATGGGAATATGTAATCTAGCTTACGTTATCATAAAAAAACCGTATTATTATATGATTAGCTTTATAATGGATTTAATAAAAAGTCGCCGGCTGTAAATTTATGAACAAAAGGATTAATAAGTTATATATTGCTTTTTAAAAAACGAAAGATGGCTTTCCCGTTTTCAAATATCTTTGTAATTTTCCAGAAATATCCCAGAGAGAAGCTGTTAATAGGTTGTACATAAATAAGCATGCCTATTTTGAATTGTAACTGAAGAATTTTACTTCCAATTATGTGCAAAGTATATGTCTGACTGTTTACAACATTCATCAAAGCGAAAGTAGGCCAAAAAGACCACCCAGGTCAATCTAAGGAAATACAGAAACATTAACTCGTTTTTTTTTGCAGCAGAATTTCAAACAGAGAAATACTCCACGGCTATTGTAAAGTTTTAGAAGCCACTTTCAAACTGTATTTCCCTGTTACAATTCCAGATTTAAAAGAAAAAAATGATTTGATGTAAGTAATGGACCTTTAAGTACTGATTCACATAATGGATATGTTCACGACATTCTGATGGCATTAAATATTTCCGCTTGTAAGAACTCAATCACACCAGTTAGAATTTGTCCCTTTTCTTCTACTGACTTTAATATGTTTTAAAACTATTTAACATTGTTTGAATTCAAAACATCTTAGCGCTTAAAGGCCAATTATTAGTTTTCTATTATTTCTCCTATTATTAGTAGAATATGGTATGCAAGAAAAAGAACACATTACTGGTTGTATGTGCGGATTGGAATTTCGGCTCTCGGGTAACGTAAACTGTTTTGACGGTAACGAGAAACAGTTATCTTCGGGCCAGATATTTCCATACGCACCTGCAACCAGTTAAAGATTTTTATAGTTGATACTAATTTATTCTAGCTAGATTGGGAAGAAATCTTGAAGCTAAACGAGTCACTCTCGAGTCTTCCTGGAAAAAACAGTTCTGGTGTCCTATAAGCAGGTTCGGTCGTGACCCTAGTGAGGCTCGAACCCCCAACCTCCGGAATAAGCCGCAGACACATTAACTTCTACACATTCGCTCCCACCATCTAATAAGGTATCTTACCATCGAGGTCGGCTTCTTTGGCAACATCTCGTAGTTGTTGCTTGGTTGGATTCTGGCCCATCAATCTAAATGCTGCCCCTAACTCGTCGATGTCTAATGTACTATCTTTATTGCTGTCAAATATCTTAAAGGACTTCATCATGTCTGCAGGAGAACAAAACAACGAGATGCATCATTTTGTTGTTATCATAAACATGACGTTATATCGTACGTGTTGATGATCAAATGTAACCATTTACATGTACATGTAGCAATGTGCCGAACAGAACATACCTTTATTCGAAACGTAATACATATATGAATGTAACAAAAGTTAACAGTGAATCATTTCTATCAGATCTCTGATTTTGGTTTATTTATTTTATACGTTTATTTGTGTTATATTTTGATAGCAAAATTGAGATATAACAATAAGTCATACAGACAACCCGTTAACTGTTAATAAGCTGTTCCAATGTACGGAATAAATTCTAACATACTTGTTATTGTTATGATTATGTAATATGGTGTACCCTCTAACATACTGCATTGTTACACTTTTGTGTAATATTATGTTTGTGTCATTGTTATATTATTCATAAAACATGATATGATTTTACTATCAAAACCTATATTTATTTTGCTATAGATAATCTGTAACGCTTAAATCATAACACGCTTCTGTTCTGTTCTGTTCTGTTCAGCTCTGTTCATATCTATACATTATTGTAAGCAAGGCTGTCTCAGTGTTATGTGCGTAGAGTCATCGGTATGTACAGAAATATTACAGTGTTCTAGATAGGCCATCGTAATATATAACAACGGGAATGAGACGTTACGATGCCGATGCTCAGTGTTGCGATGGCAATATGCAAAGTTACGATAACGATGCATGCAGTAACGATGGAAATATCGCTTATCATCAGCGTTAGTTCGCGCATCGCGTACTGCCACCGTTACCAGAGGATGCTTATCATGCAATTATTATTTCACCATGATCGTTTTAACTATGTGTTACGTGCATCGTCAATTCTCACATAGCCAACGTGTTGATTCGCTTACCAACTTCAAATTTTGTTTTATAACGTATTAATCTAATGAATGTCAGCATAATCATTGTCCCATTGCTACTATATCTGTCTTGCGATATTAAGTTATGCAAGATTGAAATAATATCCTGTAAGTGTTGTTCATTGTCGAATAAGTAACTGTTAGTCGTTCAACTGACTGCTTAATTATAAACCACTCAGGCCTCCGGCTTTCCTGCTTTATTAATACGCACCAGAACTCTAAATCATTGTTTGTTAGATGATAAACGCCATTGAAACGTATAAGGAAGATGGTGATTGTCCTGATGAAAAACCGTATTCTCACCTTGATGAACTTAAAATTTGATTTTAAACCGGCTTATGAGATTTAAATCATTTTAATACTCTAGCTTTTGTTTGTGTAATGTCCTTAAAACACTACATAGTTTTATAGTTTATTGAAGTTTCATCCAATACATGTGCACATTTTACAAACATGTATATAAAAACATAATAACAACATGCAATTGCCCATTCTATGTAAGAGTTATACATTATATTATTGTTATCAATAGACATCTAAAACTTACCGACTATAAGTGAGATAATCATGCATCATTTGTCACTCTCACAATATAACATAAACCACAAACAAGCACATCAATTATAATCCTCTAAAACCCGATTAAGCCATAACATTGTGCAGTTTAAATGACCAAACAATAACATTGTCACTGGCGCCAGAGTACTAGACTGCCCTGTAATTTTAACAAAATACCCTAATTTTACCAAAACAATACCATTTCATGAAAAAAAACCCACAAAACATTGTCAAAAAGTCATTTTCAGTCAAACCCCCGTATACACTGTTC
>JAUMHA010384062.1:0-12258 GCA_032359765.1 Saxidomus gigantea
TTTTGGTAATTGAACATATTAACCGACATCATTTACAGCTCGGGTATACAATGGACTAAGATAGTCATCGAAGTATCAAAAACACAAAAAGAAACATAAGATAATGTGCATAAGATTAAATATCGGATTATAACTTACCCAAAGTGTAAACGTTCCTCGCGAAAACTAATTATCTGTGCTCACTTTCGCCCCAACATCCGGAGGTCGTTCACCCGCAGTGTTTATATAGTCAATATATAAGCTGAGGTGTATACATTTTCTGATTCTTTTTCTAATAATCGGAGGAGTCATTCGTCTGTGTGAAAGTCTTGCTGTTGGTTAGTGTTGTGATTGATTGTATTTGAGGAAGATTTTATAAGTTTTATCTTTGAAAAACTTCGGACCAATGAAAGTAGAACTAAAACTACAGTATTTCGTTTGTGTTTATATTCGAGAAATATGCATTGTGTTTACCGAAGATATGTCATTGGAATGCTTCGGGCAGATGGTTGTGACTTGTATTGTTCTGTGTTTATACGCAATATGTTGGATGATGACATTTTACCTTGTCTAAAGGCGATTTCCGGAACGAGATGTGCCTCGTTCACTTGTTACCTGATCGCTCATGCTCATTTTTAGCAATGAAATTAGATGTCTATAACAGTACACGTGACAGTGTGCATTGTGTGGAAGCAATCAGTACAGGTGATCTGCTGCAGCATGTACAAGACATAATTCCTGGTTTCTATTGGACAAACGACATTATTTACCTGCTGAAAGGTTACTTTTTCATTATTTCGTATTTGACGAATACTTGAAATATTTTCGAATTGCAATAATGGACTTTAGGTACAGTATCAGTTTTGACAGCTTTTGTGTATTTACCTGTAAATTTTCTTTAACATGAACAAGTTATTTAATATATTTTCAATTTATATAAAAAGTGTCCTTAAGTTTTTTAACTTAGTGTCATAGACAAACTAGTATTACTCAGTGTATTCATAAAACATGATTGTACATGTTTTATCTATCTGTAGGCACTACAATGGAAGGAGCATCCCAGTTCACGCCTACCTTTTGTGGGGCGTACTCACCACATATTGGGAAATACTATGTTAGTTGTACTACAAAAAGATCATCATTATGCCGCCTAGGTATGTTTGTATTCACATTTAGCTTAGCGCTCTTGATTGTTATTATGTCTATTGCATGGCTGAATTGGTCCTTTAATGACATAAGCAGAACAATGTGTTTTCCTTACTGTATAACGAAAACGTCTACTTTGCAGCTGTCTGTGAACTCGGAAAGAGAGCTTTGATATATGTTAAATTCATACTCCAAATGTTGATGTGCAACAAGAAACTAATCTATCCTATTAGTCAAATGTTGATGTGTAACATATCTTTTTTTTCAAACAAGAAACTCTACTATCCTGCAGGATGTGATAAAGTATGGCACAGAACCATCAGTACATAGTTTTATAGCGGTATACTGAACCCGCTACACTTAAAAATAGGAAAGAAATCTTGCTTATTAACCAGGCTTTTACCAGTGATATAATTGAATAAAAATGCAGTTTTAATTCTTATTGTGTTCTATAGCATACCTTTTGATCATCTCAGAAGAAATATCGGTATTTATACACTTAGCGATTATTTCGACCTTGTTTGGCAATTCTTCCGATTGCATCTTTTACCGGTTTTCACGATGTTCAAATTTTCATCTTGATCTTTTTTCAGATACAAACCGTAGTATTTCGCCATTCGACAAGAGTTGTTTCGTTTATGGTATGCATAGTTTTATCTTCTTTATGTAAACAATAGTTTGTACATAAAACAAATTAAGCATGGGCAGATAAAAAATGGAGTTTTCTACTCAATGTTCTAAACACATTGAAATATATCTAAGATTAGTTATTACACTGCTTATTTAGAACAGTAGACCAATTAATAGTTTAGTTACATTGTACTACACTTGAATCAATGAAGAATGAGAATTGCTAATTTGGAGCCAGTTTTCAAATTCCGATTAAAAGATCATATTATATCGGTTTGCCCTTTTGCAAATAATCTTAAATTCCAATTAGCACTTGATGTAGCTCTAATATTACCAAGAAAGATATTTCGCCAGGGAAAATGGAGCATGAGTTGTTCCAAAAACATTCCTAACATTGATTTTATCAATGTTTATGTTTTAAATATAGCGTAGTATGTTTTCAATGATATTGCACAAGGTATTCTGACAACGCATTTTATGAACGAAATGTAAACGTCAATATTGTTTCAGACTTAATAAAACACATTTGTATCTTTATTCTATCCGAAAATCATCATTATCTATATTAGTATTTTAAAAGTGCTAAGCGGGCTTTAACTTCTACTCCAATATACCTTCCCTTATTGCATGTTATGAATTTTTTTCTTTGACCTTGAAACGTTTCACTTAGCATCATTGTTACATTAAAACGTTTGATTTGCCAGTAACGTAAAACTTTCCACATTCGTTCGAAAGAATTGAATACGAAAAAACGATTGATATGTCCAATAACATTATAAAAACCATTATCTGTTAAATTCTAACTATTCCCTTTTGATGTCCTTTAGAAAGCCGGCATATTTCGATACATATTGGACAGACATGCGTGTGTCTTTGTAAACACTGCACATGACGCCATGCTTTTTTAACTTTCATCGGATGTGTTGTAAATGTCACCAAAGACACTGCATGAGCTTTATCACGTAGGAAGGTTTTCATTACCTTTAAGTTAATATAGATAATTTCTTATTTTATCATTAAAACATGCTCCGCACGATAACTGTTAATTCTATGGAAAGCCAAACATGCCTTTACAAGCATATACGCATTAGTACGTGACGGCTCTCGAAAGGATATATATGATAATACAGGAACAGTATTTTCGGTTTATTTTACCTGTATTTGCCTAAAATATGTGTCAGTTGTTCAAAATGGGAACAAATATGCGACTTTGGCGAAAAGGAGAATTTTCTTATATATCCTGCGGTAAAGAAAAGTTCCATCTAAATTTTTCTATCTGGTAAGTCTTGAAGACAATAGGCTTTCAGGCGATCGAATCACCATTTTTGTATTTAGGTTTTCGTTTCTTCGATACCTTTACAATGTTTCACAATCATAGATAAAGCCGATATAATACTGAAAGAGAAAATAGTTTTGACTAATGTATTGGTTTTTATTTAGAACCATCTATTTCTACCATGAAAACTGAATCGTACGACAGCCAATCAACACCAAGACGTCTTAATACCACAGTTCAGTCAACAGTTACGTCCGTTGGCAAAGTTCACGTCAAAAACCAAATAACAATTTTATTACCCTTCCCTTTCTTAGATTTTGAAAGATTCCGTTCATTCTATATTCTTTAACGGCTGAACGTAAGCAGACCTTCAAATCCCCTTATGATACCTCAATGGCACTTCGTGACGTCACAAATCAGCACGGACTAATACATTGACGTACTGTACACGAACACTCTCACGTTTAGCATGGGGTACAGTAACGGGATATATCAAGTGTATATTACCGGCTTGCCCGTAAATATCAAAATATATTTACGGGTCGTTGACCAATCAGAAGACTGCAAATTTTATGGAAGGATAATAATAGCCGATATGATACTAAAAGAGAAAATAGTCTTGTTTTTATTTAGAACCGTCTAGATCTACCTTGAAAACTGCATCGCACAGCAGCAAATCAACACCAAGAAGTCTTAGCAGCACAGTTCTGACAACAGTAACGTATGTTGCTGGCAACGTAAAGCAACACAAAGGAAATGACACAAGTATGAATCTATCTTTTCCTTTTTATAGACAGTTAAAAGTTTTGCTACCAACAGAGTCCAATTCTTAGTAATTCATATTTTATTTAGAAATATGTTTGGTATCTAAGCTCTTAATAACAATGTTACTACTCATATTAGACAAAACAAGAAAGGGGATCTGAGTTTTTGCTGCATTGAAATTTAGACAAATTGAAAGAAGTCAATTTTTGTGCTATTCATTGCTGTCTTTGTTTTAAGACAAAACGAAAATAAGTATATTTTGTATTGAATTGCAGGCATTGGTGTAAAACAGTAATCTTTATTGATTTCATTTTTGCATTTAATTTTTCAGATCTTGGTGTTACAATTGGCCTGCCTATCGGACTTTGCTTAGTTCTGATTTGTGGGATAATATTCAGCATCTACGTTTCTAGAAGGTAAAACTAAGTGTTTTTCTCTTACAATATATACTTATATTAAGAACCAATTTTAATTTCAATTCTTTGGAAAGTCTAGAATGTATTCAATAATATTAAAGTCCTGAATCATGTTGTACTGTAAATTGCACAGTTAGTGTCCTTAAATTTTTGTGGTATATTTTACTGTCTAAGTCCAAACTGAAATTGTCTAATTTCTGAATATATTCTCCGCAATATTGATTAGAAAAAAACCACCTGAAAATCAGAAAATTTAGTCAAATTTCGTCAAATACAGGACCCATCATCAACAAGCCTGCACACAGACTTATGGATCATTCAGTTATTAGAACCAGACATCTGATAAATAATATCTATGCACGGTTTCACATCATTTTTTTTTTATTTAAACGGCATATTTTTCTCATACACATATGACTTTGCTTTACATATTTGATGTATTTTCAATTGCTTCAAAATGTGAATTATTTAAATCATGAGAATTGGCTTTAAGATATTTGCATTTTAGTTACTCATAAATATATGATACATTAACAGCTAGAATAGTAATAGAAGAGTGTTCTATCTAGCCCAATTCAATGTGGTATATGATATCAAATTCCTTCATATAATTGTCGCTTCCTCACAAAACTCGTTATCAAACATAGTTTTTACAATAACATTGAAACAGTTATATATGAAATTGCAACGTTATGAAATTTTGTTTTAAATAAAGGTCCAATTCGCCAGAAAAGCCCTAATATATTAAGTCATGGAAGATGAAATCTTTAAACATTGATTTCTTTTCTATTGTAATTGCCAAGAATGTAAAACTACACATTTTTGAAAGATCTTTTCAATCTTTACACAAATCAAGCAAACCAATGATGTTGTTCATGAGTACAAAAATGAATATACATGTATCAATAAATGTTATTAAACTTCTGATTTTTTTAACAAGAATTACATCAAGGGGTGACCCTCTTTTTGCAGTTCCCTGTTTGGGAAAACCGTATCATGGATTTTTGAAACAGTTTTTGTTACTATTGTATGACCATTATTGTATGGTTAGGGGGTATAACAGTACGGTACATGTATGAGCATAAAAATAATTTGAAGACAGATATCAGAAATATGTGACACGGTTCCCTCAAATGATGTATTAAATGCAGCAAAACGTTTTTGTAAAGGGTGCTACCCATAGCTGCAGGCCTTGTTAAAAAATTTATGACAGGTATGATATTTTTCATATCTAATGTCTCACTTTTATTAGCAACGATGAGCACCATCATTTGTTCTGTTTGGTTTTTTTTTAGAGTTTGAAAAGACGTTTTCAAAGTTGTATTGTTTTACATCCTTTTTGCTTACAATAAAAAGATAAAATATTTTAAGATTGTGATGAATTTTAAACGAATTTTTGTCAGGCACAACCTGAAGAATAATTTGTAAAAAACTTTTAGAAATAAGTTATACCGAGTTACATCACTCATTGTCAAGGAGGAATGAAACTAAAGTTATTCTCATTTTATGACTAGGATAGTCGATTTACACTATATTTCATAAGAATAAAACTCACATGTTGGTTGTTACCATAGCAATTTTCTCTCCAATATATTAAAGTCTTTGATAATGTCTTTGATAAACTTTTATGATCACTTCAACAGTGACATAAATTAAAATGTCATCGATATATGTAAAATGAATTATTTGATTTGTCTTTTGACTGTGTAACTGTTTTTTTGTATTTTGTTATCGTTATACAATGCAATATATTGTGGAAAGAAATCGTATACAGATTTGCACAGATAAAATCTTGAAGCTAAATTCTTGGGTCGAAATTAGAACAGGCAATTACTTCTGCATAAAACATATCCTAATTTTCATCTACACTTTACAATTCATTAGCTATAGACACCAGAAGTCACAAAACCACGATGGAGCAGTTTATCAGAACACTATTCTTCCACAAGGCAAGTGTTTTGTCGATTTTAAACAAGGCAAGTGATATATTTCTAGTTATTCATCCGACCAAAAGGAAAGGAAAATTAAAGTTTACAAATCCTTTAAAAAAAGTCCGTGTATGTAAACAGTAGATAAACGGAATAATTCTTCTTATCTTAAACAAATGATAAGAAAAATTAGAAATATTGTTTTTGAAGACAAAAAGACTATTCTAGCAACATAAGGGGAAACATTAAAATCATTCACGAGTAGTATATCAAGTAAATACACTTTCAAAACAACAACACAATGTTATGATAAGTCGAAGAAGCTCAAACATTTGACACGGTTAAGTCTCTCTTGCAATTTTGATATTTATAAACAAAATACCATTTATTACACAGTATTTACGTGCAGTGTTTTTTCACACCATACTATGTATAAACGAGAGGACCATAATGCATCAACATTTTTTTAGATAAACATACAATGAAATTTACCCGATTCAACTGGTCAGTTTATATTTGTCAACATCTCTTAATGAATGGTGAAATTATTTTGATGTTCTGCCAGAAGTTTCTCAGGTGTTTAAAGTAACTCAGTAACCTCTCGTGCGATTTACATAGTCATTAGGGGTATGAAACAATCAGATTTTAATTTATTACAAATGATGGCCCTTCTTGAACTTAGAACGTTTGGCAAAACGTTTTTGTGTAAGCTATATGAGCTATCACTGCTGAAATTGATTAGAAGCATCTTGAGAATGTTCAGGGGTCTCAAGCAATCAAGTTTACTCTTCACTGAACTAATTACAAATTATGGCCCTTGTTGAACTTAGATGTTTTTGTTAAAGTATTGCATGCAAGGTACTTTCAGGCATATATCTCATTAACCACTAATGGGTTTGATTTGAAGCTTCATTTACATCATCAGGGGTGTCTATCATTTAAGTTATATAACTCTTCTATAAATTTACTACAAATTATGTCCTTTGTTTAACTTTGGTTAAAGTTTTGAGTGCAAGGTACTATCATGCACACACTACCAGTTATTGGAATTATTTGAAACATAGCAATAGTGTTCAGGGGTATCAAACAAGTAAGTTACCATAGCCAACTTTGGAATTTTTTTTATAACAGTTTTCTAGTTTATACCTTGAGATAAAACAGAATTTGTTTTGCTATTAACTGACAAAAATTTTGTTTTATTGACAAGCACTGAGAATAGTCGAGTATGCTGTGCTATGGACAGCTTTTGTTATTACATGTTTTTATTCAAAGCATTATACGTCTTTTTTGCAGTTTGCAAACTCGACGAGATAATAAACGACGCAAACCAAGAAGCAATAGGGTAAATCAAAATCTACCTACTTTAAAGACAGATGAGTCAAGGCATTCTTGCGAGACTGCCGTGTTTTCATCTGACTCAGTGTAGAAGTTTCTGATAGTTCTGCTAGACTTTTACTACGACACACCTGACAATCATAAAAAATATTTAGTACTCTGTTGCGTTTTGCTTACACTGTTTTCAGATACCAAACACGTAATGAGTATCTGGTTGATTCAACTCTAAAGATACGTTTCTCTGATACTCTAGTGGAAACTTTAATCATCCGAATGATATGTCTATTAGAACACGATTTTTTACGGATAAGTATGTGTTTAAATCTCTTTGTCTGCTGTCCTACAGTCGAAATGCAATTTACATAAAGACCTTGAATAGACATTTGTTTGTTTTTGTAGAGACCAGAACGAATATATGACATTGCAGCACCAAAACGGTTTAGCAAATCAAGTGTCAGATTATGCAACATTGAGCTCCAAGGAAGGTATTGAGTATAATACGCATGCAACTAAACAATTTTATCGGCGAAACATAAACTGAACTCACTTGTATCACTATAATGTACCAGGCAAGCTAATTCATTTCGAAACCCGCAAATCGACATAAAATAACTAACTGGTATTGAGTCAAAATTAAGAAATCGAATAAAAGTATCATACTCTGTACCTGATGAAGTCAAATAGCTAGATAAAAGAAATACATTCTTCCAAAATAATTATAGAACCTATTAAAACGTTGGTCGATTTATTTCCCATATTGACTTGTACCATCATTTCTTGTTTGCAGTTGTTTGTATACACGAAGAGACAGAGAACGACGGACAGGAAGCAAACAGGTAATCTACATTTCTACAGGTAAAAACAAGGTTGGTCGGAAGATATAAAGATCTTAAAAAATCACTGCTTAGTCTTGCTTAGAGGACAGAAAGGAATAATCGTCTTTATGAAAATATATACCGCTCAAACATTTAAGATAATTGAAAATAAAGTAAAGCTTCGTTATTTAGACCACTCAAATATTAAGACTGTCCCCATATGACATAAGACCAAATATTTAAGAACAAATGCTCAATTTTGTGGTAAAAAGGTCTCAATAATATGATCGACTCAATTATAAGACAACTTTTTTGTTTGAGGAGTGGCCTTAATACAGGAACTTCGGCTATAGGCTTCGGTATATATTTAAAGTGTACGTCCCTTTCCGTTGAAAGTCTTCGACCCTTTAACAGTTTGGCGCTTTTAAAGGAATGGTACAATTTATAGACAAGTTTGCTTTCATCAATGTTCATTGTGTATTTGCGAGTAGTACACTGTTTTTGCTGAACCTATACAAATCTTCTGATGAAACGTATCGAACATGTCAATGTTAAACTCTTGTTCTAATTGTCTGGTTCTACTTTGCCTTTCATAACTGCATGTTTGTTTTATAATTATTTCTTAAACATTTCATGTGACATGTCAAAAGTCATTTAAATTCCACCTTTACAGCTGCGTTTAATCCTTTTTATAAATTGCTCTTGTCAGCACATAAGTTGATTTGTGCATTTTAGAGAACAACACGAATATATGACATTGAAACATGAAAAAGGATTCGCAAATTACGAGACTTTGAACTCAGAGAAAGGTACATACATAAGCTGTTTTATTTGTGAAATTATAACCAAGAAATAATAATGCGATAATTTGGTGATTAATCTCTCAAAATATAACTGTCGGACATGTTGTTGATTTGACTTTATTGCCCTTTAACTATTATTGGCCGAGTTCCAGTTCCGTCAACCAAGTCTTACAATGTACCTAGGTCTTTCCAATCTCAAGAACTGGTCAGGGCCACATGAAGCCGTCATTTAGAGTAAAAAGTAGAAGTTGTAAGAACTGCTGTCGACAAAGCATGTGAAATAGATATTTTAAATTGAACTAATCTACACTTACTATAGGCAAACATTTTCTTGTGTTTGAGAAAGACAAAGTTTAACTTTAACACGTCTAAAAGAAACATTTATTTTCAGTATTGCTGTGTAGTGTTTAGTACATAATGCTGTGAATAGTTTCTATCATTGCCCATCACTGTTTCTTTTTGTTCATTTTTCAGATTGAACCGATGAGCGGAAATAGAAATATCTTATTTTCAAGATGTATTTTGTAATTTTACTGATGGAAACGCAAACAATGCATGTGTTGTGCATTTGATTACTTTTATTCCTTTTCTCTAAAAGAACAGTGTTATACGGCAAAGTCCGAGCACCTTCTTCGTATGTGTAATTAAGAGTAAACAACATATAGAATAAGTGTAAAACTATCGTTCAATAAACTACGCTACATAGTATTATTTTCATTATTATTTTAAGCAAACATAGGTGAGGTATTTCAAAATGTTATACTCATGCTGGGTATAATTTTAGTTGTTTATGACTAATAAAGTAAGATGCAGTCTATTTTTTTCAAATTAGGTTTATAAGGCACGTCCCATGGATGGACAGACAACCTGATAGTTTGAACACAGCTATTATGGTAACATTAATCCTATCACTAGGTAACTCAAGTTAAAATGTCAGATACACAAAAGCTTCCTATATGGCCACGTGAGTGCATAAATAGCTATAAATGACTATATACATTCTGCAGATTATGAATGAAATTGAAATTCATTTGTACCTGGAGTCTATTACAAAATTTAACTTTTTCAAACAGATACGTTTTGTTATTTGCCATTATGTATTACGAAAACAAGCCCGCACTTTTTTCCAGTTTTGTGTTCTTGATTAAATAATTAGACTTGCACAAATTTGAAATCAGGAGATTCCATAGTAAAAATCTATGTAAATCTGGGCCGTATCCAAAACTTCACCCATTTATTGTGAACAGTATGGTGCATTGTAAAACGTAACAAGATAACCGTGTCGAGGAAATCTTAGTCTGGTGTATAAACAAAAGGACTTGCAACAATGAAATTACAATAAATCCCAAGACGACATATTTGTGTTATACATAAAAGGGTTTACGGCGTAAAGCATATCAACAATTATCATTCGACCACATTAATCCAAATATTGGCTCCGGAATGTTTGAATGGTTGCTGTCTTGTATGTATTACCACAATTTAATGTATTGTCAGTGTGCGTTTTTTTCTAAGACGCATATTTCAATTTCGACAAACGACATTTTAACGAATTTATAAAAAAAAAACTTAATATGTTGTGTAACCTTGTGATTTAAGGAAATGATATGAATAATTTTGAATTGCTGAATTAAATGTGGAGCAATGTTGACCAAGATAAACAATTAACATGACTCCCAGGGGCTCATACTTTAAATTATTTACTGAAACCCAGTCTAGAATTGTTCAATCGGTAGCAACTCCTCTGTTGAAAGAGTGTTGGATTGTATATTTGCTGGTAACAATCGCGTAACCTAATTGTGTTGGGGAAAAAGAAGTGCCTTTAAAAATGATACACGTCCGCAGTAGCCAATGTGTTATTCGGTCATGTAAATTACATATTTCTTTTTATGTGTATTTCTTTCTGTCAATATTGTATTTGCCCTCTGACACAGTATTGACTAATCAAGTTCCCTTCAATTTCCAGAAAATAAGCAGTTTATAGACAAAGTTTGTTTGTGTCTCATACATTTGTACATACCAGATACACCGCATTCCAAAGAGAGCTGTTGACAATTGGAACTTTGATTTATTCCAAGTTCTGTGAGAGTATAGAACAGACAATTTTAGACCGAAAAAAATTGTAACTGACCAAAAACTTCCGGCAGAGAAATGCTTGAGGCCCTGCCAGACACTAAACAAAAGACAGTTAATTGCAAAAAAAATATCTAAAATAACTAGCTTGAACACCTATAAACCTGATCGATGTAAGTAAACTAGTATGCTCAGATCGGCTCTGTAAGTTTGTTTACTGCTCACTTACTACATTAAAGTTAGAATCACGATGTATAACTGACAGGTAGATTTGATATCAGAATCTCGCTGCCTCGGTGGTAAGTGTTGCCAGTTTAAATAGAAATTAGCTTGCCACAATTGTAACCCACCAATTACAGTGTACAATTCCTATCAGCTGTTAAATGATCTTTAGCCAATGATACCCGACGCGATAGATAAAGTAGTGCAATGTATATGATGCAGTTAACCAGACAAAGGAAGTTAGAGTGAAAACTACCGGGGGGAAGTAAGACCATATTTTTGTACATTATTTTGAGAAAATGGACTTGCTGAATAAAGGACAAATTCAAGTAAATGCTAATACATGGCAGAGGAAAGCAACATCTTAGGGCATAGTGCAAATTAAATGCTTCTGACATCTTACGCTCCATGCCAATAAACATTTTACTTAAAGTATTAAAAAGCAAGCTTACAAGGTCTAATAAAAAGCTAAAGAATTGGAAAGAAGCCATGACATTAAACATAGTTGCAAAACTAGATATTATGTTATTATAGACAAAAAAGACGCTCTGAATTTAAAAGCCAAGTATGCTTTTGCAGCAACAACAGGTATATGATATCTCTAACTAAAAGGTTCGAACATTTTCCAACAATTCATGGATTTTCGATATTGCTCGAAATAAGATAATGAGTGGTCTCGACTCTACCACAAATGATCTTTAATTTAGATTTAGAGTTGCATTTATTTGTGATACTGCCTGAAACGCCTAGTGAAGTATTCAAAAGAATATCATCAGTAAAGAGGGATAACAATGAATTATTTTTGCTCGTTTGAGATTCCTTCGAACTTACATAAAACACTATCGAGACACCGCCCACGTCGAAACCGAT
>JAUMHA010384073.1:0-12257 GCA_032359765.1 Saxidomus gigantea
TATACGCACGTTGCACGCACGTTATACGCACGATATACGCAAATTTTGACAACTGTTACGTTCCGACTACTGTATATGTGAGTGAATTAAGTACTAAGGTATTGAGAAATTTTGAATTTACATGTACATTCATGTGTTTGTCAATGATATCTCATATTATCATATTAGAAATAATTGTTGCATATCACAGGAAATGATTAAGCAAATTCATATCATCTCATAACTCTATTTTTGCCAGATGACAATGAATTATATCATCCCTGTACCTTATGTTTGTACATTTTAAGTTTGTATTGATTGTAATTACGTGGACAATATTTACATAAGATTTCATCGCCTATTTGTTCTTCCTACACCAAACATTACAATCTAATCATTTTGTGATAACATGCGGCCATACATCTGCGTTACACGTTCACATTATGGCTTGACAGTGATTCAATCGAAAACCATTTCACTTCTCTCCGATATATTATCAAATAAGCGGAGACCACTAAAACCGTACCTTTTTCTATTTAATAAAGAACACTAACACGGAATTATGGACCAAACATTGAACTTTTGGCTATAAAGGATTCAAAGCACTTGTGATAAACCTAAACATTATACAATATACTGGCAAGTGAATCATTAATGCTTTATTACAGCTAGAAAATGCGAAACTTAGCACACTATCAACAGCTTTTCATTTTTTAAATATTGAAAAAAACTTAAATATTCCTTTCAACCCTACAAGTCTCGAAACTCGTACTCCTGTTTAAGGAGTAGGTTAAAATTACATTAAAGGGATAATAGCCTTCAATACGACCATCACAGTTTAATGGAATAGATTCCCCAATGGTTTAGTATTATTTAAATAAATAATTTCGAAAGTTATAGCTGAATAACACAAAAGTATATAACAATTTATTCCTATTGAACATAGTTGAAAAATAACAAAATCTTTTTTGAATAGCTCAGTCATAAAATGATTTTCATCAATTTTGAATGATAAATATTTGTTTGTATCCACTAATGAAAGATATGGTTGAGCATAACATATTTTCTTTTAATTTTCTAAACATTGTTCTTGTTTTCAGAAATTTCCTCGACACGTAGTTTTTCTGGTCATTTTGAACAGTATTATAGCTTTAAAATGTTCTCATTTAAACATATTGACGAACATTAAATTATAATGTCTATATAAAAAAGCCAGTTACTTGTTTGGTTTGCCAATCATTCTACAGAGAACCTTAGCGTCATCAACAGTGAAACCATAACCGTCATTACAGATTCCCACCCAAGAGGACTGCTCTTGCATGTATACTTCAACTCGTCCAGAATATGCTGTTGGGCCGCCTTGTAGTCGGATAGGGGTGATGGAATCTGAAAATGAACAACTGACGTTCGAAGCAGAGTGTTTCACCCAATAATGCAATAGTTATAAATGATACAAGAAGGATTTGTTTCTATGTCGCTTGGAAGAATTGCGTTATGAGTAAATGTATGCACTTGTTTAGATTTTAAATTGCAAAAACTCATACCAATCCAAGAAATGTATTTTGTTTGATGTAAATTTAACTAATTCGATAACCTAATGGTATACTTTTGTCATAGTTATTCCATTGCAGATAAATGCTACTAAAACTTCCGATTATTGTAACGGCAGAAGAAAAGAAAAAGTGGCTGGTAACTGACCACGGCAGAGCCACGGAGCAACATGTTATAGTTGAATGTATACGAATTTATTTTATTTTGATTATTAAGCTTATCGAATAGCTCTGGGAGAGAGACGCAGCAAGTTTTTTTTATCGCTGTTACCGATTAACAGCTAGGGGGAATGAGGAACGGTGGCATCAGTGTCTTTGCCCAATCAATTAAGTTATGTTTCAATTGCCTAGCATTACTTACAACAATTAAGTCCAACGTCGTCAGCATGTGTACAACTGCCCACCGTATGCGTTAGTTTGCAATTAACAATGTCTGTTTCGTTTCCAACACATTCTAAACGATAATTAGTAACTTCGTCCGAACCTTGTCCATAGAATGCATGCGTGTGAATAGTGAGGTTCCTGAAACATTGATGAGTCTTGAAATGAAAAAAACAGTCATCCAAACCTCATTTCACGTCTTAGATTTGCATTAAATGAAAACATGATAAGGTGTGGATTAAAAAGTATTCAAAACAGTAATAAATGTCAGAAACATTAATGAAATATTTGTTGTGAAATAACACATAAATGAACTTAATACATTTAACACGTTTGTGCCAGAAGCATTATCATATGATATAATGTACCCTTTCTCAAATCCAAGCATGTTGCAAACAACACGGGCAGTTTTGTTATCAAATGCGTTGTCACACATTGTGCTCCAGTTGTCACGTGACTTGATCTCTAGGCGACCAGAGAATGCTGTTGGACCATCAGTCAGCCGTATTTCCGTTCCTTACATATTCGAAAACATTATGTTGTAAACTGTATGTTGAAATAATTCACTTTAGCTGTCTCAAGAATGGTTGTCGACAAAACAATCATAAAGCACTTATAAAGATTATATTTAAAATTGTCTGGTTAGCCTACTTGTATTGATGCCAAATAACCTGTTGTTGCTTCTAAACGTACGAGATTCCCAAATATCACACTGTTAAAGATATTTTACGCCCATCATAACAGTTGCAGTAAGCACATTAAGAAGTCATTGTTTCAACAACGTTGAGACTTAAAAATACAAAGCTCGCAAAATACTGAATATGTATGTAATTACCCTTAATGAAGTGTTCCTGAAAAGACATTATTATCTTACGTAAAATGTAGTATTCGAGTAACAAGGCAGAAACTTTAAAAGTATTTATGAACACAGATATAATATTACACCTTTTCGGCTTTTCGAATTCGGCTAGAAATGATACAAAATTGATGGATTGAATATTATGGCTTCAGCTTTACGTCAGTTGACAACGTTTCCTTGGTATGTTCTTTCATTGTGTACTGATAATTAAGAAGATTGCTGTTGCAAACATTGTTACAAATAAAAAAAAAATCATTTCCCTTCGTACATAACTGTTATCTTGAAATGTTTGAAATGAGACGTTTACAGGTTGGTGTTTTATCTATTGTGAAACATGTGGATTTTTAAAAGTTGTCAATATAATCGGGAGTTCTAATGTAAATTTCGATATAATAAAGGGTTTTTCTGTCAGCAGAAATAACTCAATCAAGTGTTCGCCTAAAACGGGTTCGAAAGAACGCTTTTTAAATGAAGACGCATGTAAGATGTATCAAAATACTAGATTTATGACTTTTGTACTCTTTTTTGTACGTTATTTCATTATAAATTCTCGTATGTGTTGTAGTTTTTCTTAACAATTCGAAAGTTTTTACGAGAACAGAAAGCTTGAATAATAATATTGATGGAACTGTATCTAAGTTGAGTTACTTAACATTTTTCTCCATTACCAATAACATTACATATGTTGGGAGATAATATAAACTGCAATGATTTTACTTATGTTTTTCTTTTAGCTGATTGTGGTACTAGTGCTTGTCAGACATAATTACCACATTCTACGGATACATCCTCTTCATGTCGGCAGTTAGTATGGGAGGCCCAATAATTGGATTTACACTCTGAAATATCTGTTTCCGTACCAGTGCATCGGAGTTCGTCAATCATCACTGTCCCACTTCCTTTGCCATAGGCTGCTCGTCCTCTAGCCTTGGCACCTCTGTTGGAAATATTTAAAATACACTTAATGTGTTTGCATACCTAGTATAAATTCGACTTATTAAACGAAGCGATAATTCCTTTACTCTCAGTAACATGGTCACAGTTTCTATTAGACATTGATTTAACAAATTAATCGCGGATTAAAATCGTGAAATTTGAAATTCACGAAATTAAAATCGATATACGGTGTTTGAAACCAGTTACAGCAAAATGCAATGTACTATAATAATGATTCAGACACATGAGAACGTAACGAAACTCCATAAAATTTGCAGACTCAAAGTGCTTGCTGTATAACATATTTCATTCAAACATTCGGACTATAATCGCAGTGTTATTGTTAAATAGTAGAAAACAGAAAATGATGTTCCATACACCTATTACTTGAGTCATTTAAGAAAATCGAAGCATAGCCAAGATTATCAGGAATATACCTACCGTAAACTTAACTATTGAACGCGTTAGACCTCCGTATTGTATATTGCAATATTAATCAAGATAATATGTAGAACATTCGCCTTGATTAACTTAGCGACATTTATTATACAATTATATGAAAGGAAAATCCTGAACAAAAATAGACAATTACCGTACACCAGCAGAACTTAACATGAAATATGTATACATAATGTTTACGACTGCATACACAAACAGACTCTGTGCGTTAGTGATGCAATCTGTTCTTATAATACTTTGACTCGAATCCCGTCAATCAATCAGTACAACAGAGACAAAAAGAATACACGTATTATGCAGAGAGCAAATACTGAATTCGTAATGTTTTTTTTATCTCAATTGAAACATATTACACGAACTCGTAGCCCGTATCCCCGTAGTACTCTGAAGTTCATTGACTTTACAAGCATTACACTTGATTCACTTTTATAATTACTTTGGATTATAGCCCAGCATTCGACAGATGACTGAAGCTGAGTTGTCATCAAAAGAGTCATCACAAACTGTTCCCCACTCGTCTCTGAAGAACACTTCAACTCTTCCTGATTGGTTATGAGGACCATCGCTTAGACGCAGTTCAGTTCCTGTATAAAATCAAATATTACATATCTTATTTTTCTTACGTGCTGATCATTATCAGGTATTCTATTTTTCTTGTTGACCTCTGGATATTTACCCTGTGACCTGTTTCGAACACCCTTAGATCCGTATAACTGCTATATGAACCTGCAGCCTAAGATCCTGAGCTACTAAGAATGATTTGATATGTAACTGATAATGAATATTTTATTGAATATGTAATGCATAGTTACCCATGTATTGTACCTAAGCACTATAAGAGAAAAAGAAAAACAAATACTCACATGCATTATGTGATGTTATAAGGTATGTTTATGACGTCATTATGTTGTTATAAACTTTTACGGTCTTGATTTCACAGGCTTGGTGAGTATCAGTACAGTTTTTCAGTTTAAAAGTCTGCTTTGATATCTATTCGAAATAAGCGAAACAGTGATCGTTTTAAGTGTCTTACGAGGTATTATTTGTACATCGTTCACATCGGTGATGTAAACCAGAATGTAGTTCAGTCACAAAGGAGTAAAGTAAACATATTTGAACAAGATTATCGAAAGAAATACGATATATTTTGATGACAAAACTATTATTCGAGTTCGCGCTCTATACAAATGTTTTTTATATCAACAGTTGCAGTACAGGTGAAAGGTCACGACTAAATATCTTTGAAAATTAAGAAATGTATTTAATTTTTAATGCCTGATTACGAAAAAGAAAAAAACTAACGGCATTTGAGATAGGCGTTGCTGGTGTGACATGGCCTGTCTGTCACATAACATAAACTAACGTCCTTTTCATTCCCCGTGCAGTTCAGCTTTCTCACAGAAGTGTTTGCATGTATCATTTCTGGTTTTACTTCCACGTTTCTGCAGTGTTTATCATAACAATCAAATTAAACAATTATATAAACGATAGATGCAAAACAAAATAGTTTTTTTTACAGATCTCAAAGACGTTAAAAATACCGTACACACTATCTTAACAAGTTAGGAACGAGGGCAGTGTAGGATGCTAGACACGATATGTATCTCCAAATCAAGAAAAGGAAGTATTTTTTTAACCTTAAAAAGACCTAGATACGAAATTAAGATAAAGTTTCAAAAAGTTCGTATATATCTTGTACAGAGAGCTTGTATAATATAAGTTTGTTACATTACCCAGTGCTGTAAGCTAACATCCGGCACATGACCTTTCCAGCATTTACGTCGACATTTTCAAAACAAATTGATTCCATCATTCCATTGCTCTGGATTTCTACGCGGCCTGAATGGTGATTAGGCCCATCTACAAGCCTGATAGGAGTTTCTAAAATAAACGATGTCATTACACCTTTTGACAGCTTTCCAGATAATGTCCTTGTAACCCACACAGCATTGAAGCAAATTTAGACAATACACTATTTTAACAACATTACGTACATTTGTATTAGTATCTTAACAGCTAACTTAAAACAAGTTTAAAAACTAAACAAAGAATACATTTCAGCTTCACAGCGATAAGTATTCAGGAACTATAACAAGACGTAAAAATGTTCTCACGACAGCTGACTCCTACATCCTCAGAATGGTCACAGTCGCTCACACCCCAGCCTGAATTATTACAATTAGATACGTCTATCTCGTTTCCTACACATTGAAGATCATCTAGCAAAATACTTCCCGAACCAGGTCCGTATACAGACGGCACGACTTTCACAGAGTTGCTGAAAACAGTAAGGGTTTCGTTATGTGAGACTGACTATGTGCGAAATGAAACCAATTTCAATTCAACACTTTATAATGCTACTGGTCCAATAGGCCGAAGACTAAGATGTTTCTTTACAACGATTCCTACGTTTCTTTAATTAAACTTCATTTGTTAATTGATTATACAAGATTGGTACAAAGAAAGGATTCAAAAACTGAATGCAGCTATAGTGACTTACTCAGTGTTGATAAATCCGAGCATTCGACATACTACACTCGCATCTTTCTCATCAAAGCTGTCATCGCAAACGGTTCCCCAGCCTTCTGTTTCGCTTAGTCTAACTTCTAATCTCCCTTTATAAAGTGTGCGTCCACCAACCAATTGTACTTCGACTTAAAGCACGACATGTCATTCTATGATAAGTTCTATCACCACGTTATCAATTGTCTTTTGTTTTAAAAGTTTTATGCATAATGAGGACAACACTTAGGGCGACTTGGCTCATCAATGTAATGTAACTTGATAATTTTCTAACTGATGTCGTTATCTTGGCTATTACTTTTGGGTCTGAACGTGTGAGCGTTTTGTACAAATGAAAATGATTTAGTAATATACAGTTAAAGTTCTGCTATTAGGACCGCTCGATATTAAGACCGCCCTCGATTAAAAACCAAATAATTTGGAACCAAATGACCCATTTTGTAGTAAAAAGGTCTCGAAAAAAAAAAAAACATTAATATCTAAGACCACTTTATGTCTGCCGGAATGGTGGTTTTATTACAAGAACTTCAATGTACTTTATGTGTGTTTATTTTTGCTTATAACGTTATCCTGGCGTCGCAAATATGGGGCCCTGTTGCTAAATCAGAATAATGTTCCAGTTTCCATTTATGACAAACACTAAAGCGAGCTAGACAAAAAGTTATAGTAAATGTATGTTTCCACCTAATATGTAGTAGTTTTGACCTTAGGGCGTAAGCCTCATAGACCAAAGTTACAACGCTTGATTTCAGACACCGCTAATGCTCGCTGTCTTAACAAAGTATTACACATTTATGTAAGATAAAAAAAGTTCAGACTAGCACTGATACGGGATTTTACAGTTTACTGAAACGTATTTATATAATTATGAAATATGTATAATGTATACTCAAAAATATTGATCTCCACAGTGTCATTACAATAATAAACTACACCAAATTATTTGCTAACTTAATCATATACTGGTTATATCGTGTTATAAATAACACATCGCCACAACCATACGCCTTTGACACAAAATACTGATTATAATTGAGTTTTAGGCAACCAGTCAAATTACTAAAATATTTGAAACACATATTTTATTTGCTTAAAGACTATGAAATTACTTGGCTTTGAGTCTGCCTTCTACTGACAATATGTTTATTTAGCGGTAGATTCCGACACACTCACGACACACTGACGAAGGGTGAAATAATTTTAATATCTCTGAATGCTTTTTACGAAAGATTGAAGAAAAACAAACACTTGTTGTTGTCATCAATCAAACCAAAAGGCTTTTATACAAACTAAGTTTTTGGATGCTGCAATATGCGTTAAAATAACAATTTAACGGAAATATGAAAACAATAATTAAATATGTTAAAAGGAATAAATGCAACCATGTATATATTTCATTTAAAACTTAAATATTAATAGATATATATAAAATATGGCGTTGATTACAAAAAGCTAGAAAAAGAAAAGAATAAAGACAATAAAGATAAATAAAATAGATTCTTACCTCCATAAACTTGTGGAATCAAAAGTGACACGCAAATGACGAATAAATTGAAAATCGACATCGTTTTCGAAACTTCATCAAAATTTGCCTGCACTATATGCTTTCACATTGATATTATAAAATGAAATGTCCTGCGTTGTCAAAAAAGAGAGGGAAGTATACCTTTATTTATCAGTTCTTCCTCATTCACTATGATAACTAGCACATCAGTGATTGGATCACAGCGCCCCAACCCGTGATAGCATAAAGATTGATGATAGCTTGTGTAATACCTGCGTGTTTGTGCAAACGCTTTTTAGTATCAGTGAGCTAAACTGTAGAAAATGTGCACATAGGGAAAAGGATGCTAGTCCAACCATGTTTGACTGTTGGTAAGTATGTTTTTATGTATCATTTATACTTTTTATAGACATGCAGCTGCTGCTTTTCAAACATTTGGAAAATAGCAAAGTTTAGTGTTCTCTGCTCTAACGTACGAAAACAGTCTCGTGAAAATTCTCTTTACAGAACCAGAAGACTGGAATGTTGGACGCTCAAACTAAAGTAATTTAGAATTTGTTGACACTTGGTTAATGATTGGTTAATTATCCAAACACTCCACATCACAAAATGCAGAAAATTGGGTCTATCTGAACTTATTTTCCCACAAAATAAGTCTAAACCCTCTCTGTATCAAAGATAAAAGAAAATCTTAAATATCGCACGTGAAGATATAACCAAAGTTCCACATTCACATTATATTAATAAATATGCTTTAAAATGGGAATGTAATTACATTTATGAAAGTCTTAATAAAAATGATTTTATTGTAAAGAAAATAAATGGAAAAGTAGAAATGTGCATTCCACTGGGATAGGGCTGCAATTCAAAGAACATGTATCCCACCCGCCTGATTTAGCACATGCATTCCTCGCATTCTCTTTGTAACACCTAGAAATAATCGCATTTCTCATAAAATGTGAATGGGTTATACATACAGTTATTGTTTGGTTAAATACAGATCCAAAATTTGGTACTTTTAAATGAATTCTTAGTCTGCATCAATGTTTTACATGTTTACCATTTTGTCAATTGTATTATTTTATAAAGATATGTATCATGTCATGTCTTTCACATGGCGAAATAAATAACTAAATAAATAAAGAAATAAATTACCACTGTGCCTGTTATTTGCATACCGGGCATTTCAATGTGATTACCTGGAGTAGGTGGTGGTGTTCATTTAATTCTCTGCCCTCAAGTTTTTATCCAGCCAACACCAAATCGGGTCAGAAAGAGTATGGGCACACTATCTCTGCTAAGTTCTTTAACCAGCCAGATAGTCAAAGGAATAAAGGAGTTACGGCACATGATATATTTATATGAGTTGTAAGAACTTGTATAATATAAATTTAAGTATATGAATACCGTATTTTAGTTATATACGGACTTGCAGGCACATTGTATTGATAATATGCGGGATCCCGCACCCTCCAGTATATTAACTCATTTTTTCGCAGTGCACGAATTGCTGAAATTTGGCCGAATAAGTTCCTTTTCTTGATATAACTTACGCATTTTTTATCTAATCATTAAAGCAGTTTTTCTTCTATCATCACTATAAAAGTACTTGAATTACTGAAATTATTAAAATGCCGTTTTTGCTATCTAACTAAGGCAGTTTTATCCATTCAACACTAGACACGGAAAACAAATTTATGGGCATACTATTTTTAAAATCCCTATAACTTAAAGAAAGTGATTTTACAAAGATTGCAATAATTATTGACACTTCTACATCACCAATTTTACTTTGTTGATCATGATAGGCTTGTAGCAGAATGTGATAGATAAACTTCATTTATACTGGACTTTTCATATCTTTCAGCATTTGTGACCGTAGTTATTGTTGCTGCGACGAGTGATGACCTTGACCCATGTTTGTCTGGCAATCATCGTAACATCACCCATTTGAATGAAAGATACACCAAGATTAAAAATGACTGTCCCTTTACTGACCATCGTATTGAGAACGCATGGTTCTATGCTGGGGATGACCAGATTGTAACTTTTCCGCCGGATACTTGCGCGTGTGGATATAATTTTCCAATATGGATGAACGGTACTCAAATTGTTTAATACTTTGTACACATTAGATCATTTGTGAAGTATTGATTCACCTTAAAATACTTGTAGACTTATTCTTTTTCTTTTTCTGACATTTTTCCAGTTGAGATATTCGAGAACTTCATCCTTTAACATTCTTTCACTTACACATTCGAACCCAGGTCTTCAAGATACCCGTGCGTTGCTCTTCTGTCTTAGTGTAGCAAAATTAGTTAAAACAATATGTATTCGCATATTGTTCATAATATATACAACAAACATGACTATAACCGTTCAAAGTAACCATCATTATTTAAAAAAATCAATAACCATTATTTATGATTCAAGAAAAATTAGCTTTGCGAAAGTTTTAATGAAATATATGAATCTGCATAACAGTGTTATTCCTATACTGAATAAAGAGAAAATGTGTAAAATTGTATTTTGAGTAGCATATAAAAGTTAAAAATAGATAAAATAAGACAAAATAAACTATTTTCAAGCAGATAAAACAAAGGAGGAAGTAAAGCAACGGCGCCGAAAATAAGTGTACGTCCTTGTTGGCATTCTGGATTAAATAGATTAAATGGCTTTATCACTGAGTAAGCAACATGTGAAAGGTTAAAATGTGCTCAAACGAAGCCCTACAACAGCGATAATTTATCGAGACTTTTGTCAGCAAACATCACCCCGGCAGATCCATCTAAAAATAAAAACGAATCAACAAATAATCGTTAGCCAGGAATGTTAGATATGCACTTAATTTAATTTGCAGGACGAAAATGTTGACACATCTTTTATGACATGTATTTATATTGAAAACTTCAAATATAAACAGTTGTATTGACCCTATATCAGCTTTTATCCTAAATCATTGAAACAGCTAAAATTTCATTTGTCCATTTTTCTTATATGTGCAGCGACTATAACAAAATGTAAATATGCTGTTGAAATTCATATGAACAGTTATAACTGCCTGTATTTGTGGGAGGTGGTGGGTTTGATCTCTCGGCATATTACTACAAGGGCCTGAAACTGGTAGTTTCAGCTCTCTGTGGGTTCGCAGTGTTATGTACTGCACTACCACACCACTATAGTGTGGTAGTAGAATTGTATCGTGTTCTTAGACTGCTGCCTTGCTTAAAGTTTGAGGATTCTTTCATGTGTGAGTTGTTATACTGCGGGTCTGGTTGCTGGTTGGCGTGTTGATTGCTTCAATTGAGGGTAATAGTATTCTTTTGTTTTACAGGTACATTGCCGAGTACTAGCGAAGGTGTAGTGGACAGAACTGTGTGTGTTCAATTTTTTACGCCCTGTGATCAGGCTCTAAACATTCAAGTTAAAAATTGTGAAATGTATTTTGTCTATCATCTCACGCCAGGACCTGTCGAGTCGGGATACTGTTTTGGTAGGCTGCATATTTGATTCACCCTTAGATGATAGCTGGTGAAATATTGATCCTCTCTCACTTTGAGTGTAAAAAAAGAAGAAAAAAATATTGCCGAAGAATAGTAAAATAGCTTGTACATTAAACTGTCACTCACATTAGTTTAATACACAGTCAGCGTAAATTTGCGCTATCATGTTACATTTGGTTAGACTCTGACCCTTTTAGCACAGAGCTGCATTCGATTACTTCGGGTAGAGGTGGATGTCTTATGTAGTGTTATGATTTGTTATAACTCTCCGGTACACCAATTCAACGATTGTATTCATTATTTTGTAATTCTGTTCTGAAGGGAAAAAAAGCAACAACAAAATAGTTAGTGAGATGTGTATGTGTTATATATATATATATATATATATATATATCTGTATATCCTTCTGGTATACTTATTGGTACCAAAGTGCTTGATGTATATTGATATTAAATATTTGACACAATGTGGTATTATGTAATCTATTATATTAACTAGTGCGTCGTTTTGTTATCAAATACCTAAATATAAGACCAACACAACTATTTCATTTTTATAAATCT
>JAUMHA010384084.1:0-12255 GCA_032359765.1 Saxidomus gigantea
TTTAACATTGAAAACATAACCAAATAATGTTTGAAAGGGGCCTAAGAAACACTGGAATAGAACTCTCCTACTCATTTTGTAATATATTTATTTGGATAATTTTTTTTTTCTAGCCTCAAGATGCTGTTGCATGGAACAGTGCATAAGTTCACAGCTACATACCTCTTCAAACACAGCTCAGAAGCAAAATGAGCATGAGGCTGATCAAAGGTCAAGGTCACATGTGACTGCTGTACTCACTGCCCTTGGAGTTTCTTTTACAACATATATGGTACTTGTTACTGTGTTACCTTTTAACAAAAGTAGCTTAAGATTATACAGCAAGTTTAAGTAAAAATGTGCCTTTGATATATTAAGGGCATACTTATCAGACTTACTGGTATACTCAGGGTCCGTATATTACATATATATTAGTAATATACGGACCCTGGTATACTATAAGATGCAGGGTGCATCCTATAGGTGAGTGGCATAACTAGCGAGCATACAAGGTATTCTTCTAGCAGTCTTGGCATATTACTTAAAAAGGCATTTCAATGTATAGAGTGAGTATATATGCTATTTGGCACTTCAGTGTGCTGTCAATATTAGACTTTTACCAGTGTCCTAGTCTTTATGAAATTCAAAATTAGCTAAATGAAAAGATAGCCAGCTTAAGCTAACAGAATAATTTCTTATTGTTATTGTTATTTGGTAAGATTTTGATATGTTTTGATACATATAATACATATATCCGTAAACAGGGAGAGAGAGAGAACGAGATTTTCTTTAAAATGTTTTTTAAAAATGCTTTATATGATCCATTCTTTACAGTTATGGAATGAAAGGCGGAAACTCTATGCAGCAGAAAAATCATCAAAAAATAACAAATCTACTTCAAAGAAACCATCTGTAGATGAAAGTGCTGATAACCAGTCAGCAAAAGATACTAGTGTTAATGAAGAAGCTACCCCAGAGAGAGCCTCGGAATCAAACAATGCTAATAGTGAACAAAATGATAAATCTAAAGGTAAAAGTGTGCACAGTTTGTGTATATGAAAACAGAAAATTTTGTAAGAATTTCTAACAAAATCTTAAATAGCCATTGTCCAGTAGGGTCTATTTCCGTTAGATTTTTGTTGGAATATACATGTACATGTTTGTGATAGTGTGAGCTGCAGGATCGTAGTGTCAGGAATAATAAGCAGTCTGATCAAATTATTTCAGCAATATAGATTATAGATACTAGTATAACGTAAAAGAGTCTTTTTTGCAAAGATTTGACATGGTCTATAGGTCCATAGTCATTGATACTAAGATTGTACGTTCAAAGTGTCTGTTAGTCTAAACTTACTACGGTCACATGTCCTTGGGTCATAAAATTAATGTTTTCTCCATTTCAGATGAGATAGATTGGTCCCTAGTCCCTGACATTCCCAGTCATGTTCCATATTTACTGATTGGCAGTGGCATAGCATCCATAGAGGCATTTAAAGCAATTAAAACTCAAGATATAAAAGCTAAGGTAGGTGCAAAGGCAGAAAATAATCAAGCTAAACATGATATATAATTAAAAGACAAAGGTATAAAGTGCACTTCTTAGAATTACTTGAGTTGCTCTGTCAGCCTTAATTATCTCCCTTCTGTCATACTACATGTACATTATACATTTAATGTAATTTTGGCATTGGTAGATTTGATGCAATTTTAGAAAATTTCGCTTAATTTAGCAGTAGTTACCTTCTGAGTTGTGTCTTCACACTTTATCACTAGCACATCTGTTCCATGGGTTTGGAAGAAACAAATAAGGGGAAGAAACATAACGGCATTGTATGTGTTGCTTTTACAGGTGTTAATGATAGGGGAAGAAGATTATTTACCATACTGGCGTCCACCATTATCAAAACATTTTTGGTTTGATGACAATAAAAACGCTTTCAAAGATTATAAATACACTAACCTACGAGGGAAAAAATCTTCGTAAGTATCGTTATTTTCTATTCTTAACCAATGCTGTTGTAATGTCCATTCTGATTGGTTAACTGTTATGTCATGTAAATTTGTGACTGTGCAACATATCTAGAGCGCTAATGGGACTTTAAACAAGTAAAGACGAAATAAATGTCTACTATGTATAAAGCAGCTTGACGGTTTCTTATCATAACTTTCTTTTTACACTGCGTCAAAGGAATAAAAGCAACTATGTTCAACAAGTTGACCATTGACCTCACGCTTTTCAGACCAGTCTGAGGTAAAAAGCTGAAGTAAAAAAAACCCAAAGGTACTAGAGACTTTTCCATTACATGTAGACTTTTGATTTTGTATACAAACATACAAATAAATATGGTTAATGAAGTTTCAAGGAGCTTCAACTCTCTTTTGGAGTATAACATATTATACAATTCTACAAATTCAACTGAAACAGTATATTTTGCTTGTAACTTCTCTTACAGGGTATTCTTACTAGAAGGTATATACATGGAACCAAAAAAGCTGCCATTTTCTGATAGAGGGGGACTGGCACTTCTTAAAAATACTAAGGTAAGAAATTATATAAGAGCAGTAAAAAATAAGAATTGACAAAATTACATCATTTACCGGTAAGATATAACTTTTCAAAAGTTTAGCCATATTTTGTATAAAGTTTGCCATATTTTGTCAGGATATTGAAATTTCAAATCATCGTAATTACTTTATATTGATATTTAGTACACAGTTGAGAGAACTTAAGCTTTTTCTCCCCTGTTGACGATTTATTCTGCCTTTGCAATTACTGCAGATCAGGATCAGCACTGTTCACTATTCAGTCAGTAAAACTTTCCTGGGCACCCCTTTAAACACCTAGTGGTAATGTCCAAATTGAAAGCTGGGCAAGTCCATTTTAGAAATTTATCATGGTAAAGTTAAAGGTAGATAAGCCATTTATCTTTGAATTTCAATCCATTTTTAGCAAGGTGAGCTATTGTGGTCACTCTGTGTCCAGCATCCGTTGTGCATCATCAACAATTGGGTTGTGCATCTACAGTTTTTATGGAATCATCATGAAAATTGTCCAGAATGTTTGTCTTCATGAACTCTAGGCTGAGATTGAAACTTTCCTACTTGGAATCAAAAACTAGGTCACCAGGTCAGATCATAGGAAATCCTTGTGCACTCAAGCATCAAGAATGTTGGTCAGAATTTTTGTCTTGGTGAACTCCAGGTTCTGGTTGAGTTTTTTTTGAGCGATGGTAGTCAGGTGAGCGATATACGGCCATGATGTATAGAGCCATCATGGCCAAAATATACAGTGATGAATAAAAATGATTAAACCTAACTGTTTCATAGGTTGTACAGCTGGATTCTGTCAACAAGAAAGTAGTTCTGGACAATGGTGCCGAGATCTCATTTGATAAATGTTTAATTGCTACAGGTATGTACAGTTCACAGCATATGTTAAGTTCATCTGTACTTCAGAAAGATGTTTATCATTAAAGAGTCAGAAAAGGAATTGAAATAACTTGCTATAATGTTTGTTTCATGTCCTGTCAGTGCTGCAACTTGACTACAATGACCACTATTCTAAATTTCTCCTTTTTGCATAACTTCTTATAATAGTGGTCTAAAAACCACAAATATTTACAAGCATAAAAAAGGTTTCAATCTGTAAAATCATCATAAATACATGTATGTAAAACATGAAATATTTAGAATGTGTTAGTTTGTACTTTATACCTAATTTAATTATTTGTACATACATGTAGACCTCAATGAAATCTCCTGACTTCCAATTTCAGCAAGTCTTTTCCTGTAAATAGAGGTGTTTTGAATCACAATTGACAGCCCTTGGGGAAATTGACTGTATTTTAATACGCATTGCATGGGTTTAAAAATTTCAATTTCAATACTTGTTTCAAATCTCATGTTTGTTAGTAAGAGTGTTATCTTTATTTTCAGGAGGAAGACCTAAGAATGATGAAGTTTTAGAAAAGGCAGGGGAGGACGTTAAAAGTAGAACAACTTTATTTAGAAATGTATGTTTATTTGTTAAAGCTGTCCAATTTAATTTATACTAATTCCTTATTCTTGTTGATTTCAAAACAAGTTCTTACAACTTGCATAAATCACTCTTGGAACTCGCTAGAGATTTAATCAACCTCAGAGAGAGAGATAGAGAGAGACAATATGGAACTGTGTGTGTCTTGCCTAAAGACACTGCCACTACTTGGAAATGGTGGGGATCGAACCAAGAACCCTGATGCGAACGTGCTTCCACTGCACCAAGGCGGCTCCAAATTTTTAAGTATAATTCAAGTATCATGATCTAAATTGTACAGAAAAGTATTAGCTGGTGAAAAATTTAAGCTCAGAAATGTTTTAAGTGACTTTAGTTTGTTGCTTCAAATTAAACCTTTAGTTTATCATTGCATATTTCTTTTTTAAAAATGCACGTGCAACAATTAAAGTTGGGATATAGTCACCAGCTTATACCAATGTATTGCAGTTTTTATACTACAGTATATAAACCTGTATTGCGCAGGGTTCTAACTGCTTCCAGTGACCCCTTTTGATGACTCTATTGATCTCTTGGATGTCTCTTAAAGACAGGTTTGACTGTGTTATTAAGCATGGACCAAGCTGAGGTTTAACTGTAATTCAGATATTTCCAGATTTAGGCAAGAAAAGCAAAAATACATAAAAATAACACATTAAGAACTGGGATAATTTTTTTTTTACCTGTACAGTACAGTGATTTATGGAAGCTAAGTGAAGTTTGCCAATCTGTGAAGTCAATAGCTGTTATAGGAGGTGGGTTCCTAGGCAGTGAGCTTGCTGTCGGCATTAATTACAGTGGTTCTACTTCTGGTTTGAAAGTTCACCAACTATTTCCTGAGAAAGGTAAGTTTAACAAGATATGTGACATTACAAATTCCATGTGTGAACACTTAACATACAGGTTACAGAAGCTGCCATGCTGTGTTGTATACAGATTTGCAGTATGTTTTTCTTTGACTGTAATTGAACTCAATGTATAGGTGTAGTTGGCTGCTTAGAGGTATTATACTTGCCTCTGTGGTTCACTAGTTGCAGTCACTGACATGTAATCAGGTGATCTATCATTTAGTTAGGGTCTTGGGTTCAAACACATGACAGCTCTGTTAGAAACTGGCATTTTCATATAAATGGAGGATAGAAGTTAAGTTCTTGTCCAGCTCAGGAACAATGGTATGGTAAACTGCCAGTTTGTAAATGACTGAAATAATGTTTAAATTGGCATTAAACACAAAGGGAATAAAAGATATGATTGGAGAGAGCTTTGATGGACTTTTGAGTGTTGAACTATAGTTCATGTATAAGAACAAGATTTTTATTTTAAATTCTTTAAATACTTTGTAAAGGGAGTATTTTTTTGCTTCCATATATATTGTCCTTGATAAGCATGTACTTGTTTTCTTTTTCAGGACATATGGCTAAGGTACTTCCAGGTTATCTCAGTGAATGGACCACAAACAAAATCAGGAAAGGTATAGCTTACTTTGTTTTGTAATGTAGAAGTTTAGTAAAAGAGTGACACACATAATTATACTTTTCATTTAAAACTGGCAAGGTACATGTTTGTGTATAGTGACCTTACTGTGGGTGGAAACTGGAGAACCTGGAAAAAAACACCTGTCCTGTCCAATTTGGTAACCACCTGCCATCTTACATACTTCTGCTACCCAGAATGGGGATCTAACTGGGATGGTATTTGTGAGAAGCCAGTTCAATAACCAGACAGCGAGACATATGCATGAGACTATTACATGTTCCACTGTCTGTGTCATCTATTTGAGTACTTAAAACAAAAACAGTCTAGTGCTAAAACAAAAGTTGTTTTCACAGTTTATTTTTACACAACCATTTGCATTGAACCTTTCGTGCTGTCTAACGCTCATCACATCACATGTTAGGTTAGTTTAATGCGAATTGGAAATACCGGTTCTGGAAAAAGAACTGATAGCCTGCCAACACTACATTAACAATGTTTTTGGTAGATACATAGCTGGTACCATGCCCATTCTGATAATACAATGCAAAATCAGCGCAAGAGTAGATTTCATATTCCTTAATATCATACTTTATTAACTATTCTCAAATATCTATTTTTAGTTTGAAAAACTGAGACAGAAAGGTGTATATATGCTTCAGTATTGCTGATATAAACAACCTATGTCTTTTATTTTTTCAGATGGGGTAAATGTAATAACAAATGCTAGTGTAAAATCAGCAGTTTATGAAAATGGCAAGGTGAAATTAGGCCTAAGCAATGGAGAGTATGTAAGTATTGTGTCTGTTTAATATCTTTTTCTGATACTACTGCACAGTTAAATGATTCAAACATTTATGAAAATTTGCAATTTCCAAAATTATGGAAAGTTGCCATTTATAAGATTATGGAAAGTTGCTATTTGTAAATTTATGGAAAACTGCACATATTACATGTGTCGAAGTCTGCAGTTTTTAAACCTATGGAAATTTGCAGTTTGTAAACCTACATAAATTTGCAGTTTGTGAACTTATGTAAATTTGCAGTTTGTGAACTTATGTAAATTTGCAGCTTGTGAACTTATGTAAATTTGCAATTTGTGAACTTCTGTAAATTTGCAGTTTGTAAACTTATGTAAATTTGCAGTTTGTGAACTTATGTAAATTTGCAGTTTGTGAACTTATGTAAATTTGCATTTTGTAAACTTATGGATGAGTTAGCTGTAGTATGCACTGTAAACTGGAATTAGTTTTAGCTTTGAAGATAAAAAACAATTTTCCTTATTTTAATGAAATTTTATCTAGCTTTAAACATGCTGAGAATGTTGTTCATTCCTAATAACCCCCACCAAGCAATGATTAATAAAAAGCAAGTTGCAAGAGTTGCTTCTCTTAAAAATGCTCTTGTATTCCAATTATTCATTTCATCACAACACAAGTCATTTTGCTAGGAAAGGATCATTTCACATAAGATTTAAATATAATTTGAATGAGAACTGATAGTCAAGCTGTACTTCTAGTATGGGTTTCAGCATTAGGTGTAATACATTTAAATTTCATTTGTTTTTCTGTTAAACTGTTTTCAGTTAAGTGTTGACCACGTTGTTGTTACTGTCGGTATCGAGCCTAACACAGAGCTATCTACAAGCGGTAACCTTGAACTGGATGACAAGTTCGGAGGATTTAGAGTAAACACAGAGCTCCAGGCTCGCACTGATATATGGGCTGTAAGTGAGGCGTTCATACTTCTTAACTTGGTTGTTGAAAATATTAACTTTAAATAGACATGTAGTAACAGACTCCTATTTCTGTCCATTTGATAATGTACTTGCAATTGCATTTTGTGGGAACACTTCATTTGTGCATGAAATTTAAAGTTAAATCTTTGTAGATACAGATGGCAGATTGTTCATTTTTGATGTGATTATTATGTAACCTAATCATCAGAAGGGAGACAATTTAATATTTATGAGAGTGGAGTTTGATTGAAAATTTGAATTGTCTCCCTTACGGTTATGAGGCAATCTGTAGTACAAATGGGTATATTTTATATTTGCTCCATGAGCCTAAACTATTCCATTTCACATTTTATGTTACCGGGAAGAAGGGGCAGTGCCAGATAAGGCAGTCAGGTGCTGACTTTGACAGGTTTTACGGTGCTAGCTTTTATTTTACCATATGCAGGCAGGAGATTGTGCCTCGTTTTATGATCTGAAGCTCGGTAGACGTCGAGTTGAGCATTTTGATCATGCTTCCGTCACTGGGAGACTGGTAGGATTTAACATGACAGGAGAAAACAGACCTTATGTACACCAGTCTATGTTCTGGTGAGTTGATACTACAGTATGTTTATCCAAAGACTTTTGTTGTATGTATCAGTGTAAACACGTAGAACCATATGTTATAATGATATTCTTAAACATTTCATTACAGCCTATAAAACTGCCTGATATATAGACATGTGGTTCAGTCTGGTTGAATCAAATTAAGCAGGATTTAATAATGCTTTCTGCAAATGTGCCACAAACAGTTTAAAGTAAAATGTGTCACCATGAGAAATATTTCACTACATTAAATGTTTGAGACATCTATACATCCATACAGTCTGATAATGATCTACACTATTTGATTTTCAATAGATTACTGTAAATTGATTAATAATCTCGCTGATTTAATTGTCTTTTTTTCACCAAGTCCCAACTTTGCTATTTACAATATTTCATGAAAGAGCCATTTCACGTAAATTTATAAGTAGACAATTTCCCTGTTTGCGAATGAATATTTCTCCTAGAAATCTGGGAAATTTTCATCACACACAAAAAAAAAAAATTACTTAATTTATTCTCAATTGCAAAACAAGTTCTTACAACTTATATAAGTCGCTTTAGAGACTCACTCTAGATGAAATCAACCTCAGAGAAATGGGTAAATGTAGAATCAATGGGTCTTTTCTTAGGACACTACCACTACATGGGACTGGTGGGGATCAAACTCGTGATAGAGCACTTCCAACTGTATGAGGTACCGGTATGTTGTTTATTTTTCAGGTCAAGTCTTGCAGGTATTGTAGATTATGAAGCAGTTGGTTTGGTTGACTCCAGGCTAGAAACCTTCTCTGCATTCAAGAAGTCATACCCAAAAGAGGTATAGTTCTTTTATCTTTAATAATAACGTATTTACAATTTTTTAACTGGTTTCAATTTTCTTTATGAAGAGCCCCTATGAATGTGTTTTAAAGTAGATTAACAGAGTTCTTACTGTTTTGCTTGCTGTAGCACCCAGCTAGCACTGATAGGGAAACAAGTGCATTCTCCCCTTTCCTCTACTGTTTTAACAGGACTATTGCATTTTATGTACTGCATATGTGGTCAAGTGGTCTAAAGGCCTAGAAACACACATATATTTTTGGCCTTACAAAATGTGTAAAAAAAAGTTATCAGTAGCTATTGGTCTGTTGTACAAATCTGAATACAGTGAAACCTGTATGATGTGTTCATCATTCAAAGGAAGTTCCAAAAGTAGAAACATAAAGTTTTATACAGGTAAAATCTGTTTGTAAATTGTGCTATTTTGCCATTGAACATGTGTCTGTTTTAAGGCATGTGAAATCTAAATATAGGTGATGGTTAACACATATTGGATCCTGTATCTTTGTCACACTGATGTTATGAAAACTGGTAAAACAAGGAATGCTGTGTAGTGTAGTTTAAACTTACTTATATGTACATCATAAGTAGATTCCAGTTCTTGCTAATATCCACCTTAATGGTTGAGTGGTTACAGTCATTGACTTAAAATAACTGTAAGCTCACATAGATTGAGGGTCAAGGTTTCAAGCCCTGCTACTGACCACGTCTCTTTTTATATGAGAAAGTTGGCAGTTTCTTATGGAGGATGGGAGTCTAGTACTGGTTCTTCCCAGGAATGATGGCTAGGAAAACTGCTTGACTGAAATACAGTTGAAACAGGTGTTAAACCCTCAACCTTGCATTTTATATTTATGGATTTCATGGTTAAATTAATGTGGCTCCATTTCTATTGACTACAAGGAGTTAAATAGGGGTTGCAAATTGTATAAGTTTATTCTGAAACTCGGTGACTGACTGTTTTTCCAGTATTTGTGCATGTGCTGTCAGTACAAATATGTAGACATGTTTAAATAGATACCTAGGTCAATGGAATCTTATCAACTTTGAGTCTTGGAAGGAATTACAAACAGTTATAAAAGTTTTAACAAAACCTGTCACAATTACTAAATAATGATATTTGTCATTGATACTAGCAGTTTGAAATTCATGAAATTATTCATTAAATGATTTAAGGTTTGATGAACTTGCATACAAATTGTATTATTATAGATTAACTTGTTTGTACCAGAGTGAAATTGGTAAACCCAGTTCTTTATCAAAATTAGGTCATTTACAATGTGTATGTAGGGCATCTTAAAAGCCTTTTATCACAGTGTGTGCAGTTTCAAGTGTCCCTTTTCTCAACAGTATCATGCTACCAGTATCTCTAAATCCTATCTGGAGCACCCTTAATGAACATGCTCATGACTCGATAAAGCTCCACACTTCCTTCTCAGTGTAGCTAAAATGGGCTTGAATGATTATTATGTAAACATTTAAAGCCTTCCTCTGTTGAATTTCTAACATTAACTTTATCATCATTTAATTTTGACAATACCATTAGTTGTTCTAAAGGGTGTTCATAGAAAATTTACTGACTGAAGAGCAAACAGTGCAGATCATAATCAGACTTCATGGCGCATTGACTGTAATTAAAAAAAATTGTTTTTTGAATTCTTAAGTATTTTTTTTTATTATTTTATTTTTTTCATTAGGGTAAAAGTCACTATCACTAAAAATAGATTTTTATAAAAAAAAATAACTTGAAATTCTACAATTTCTGCAGGCGCCATTGAAACCTTCATTTTCTTGTTCACTTTAAAATGTACAATAGAAACAGATGAAAAGGGATGGTTATGCAAATGCATAATGATGATCAAGGTTCACCTTCAATGTGAAAAAGGATTTTCAGTTTTATTTATTAGTATTTATTAGTAAATTTTTCACTTGGATACTAAGCAGACGAGTGTCAGGCGCCCGCAGGCGTTGCTCTTGTTATTATTCTCATGATGGTTTTAGTTTCACTTATGAAAACTTTGAAATACACTTTCCTTAAACAAATGCATACACAAAAAAAATCGGTTTTGTTTGTTTCGATTGAATGCTAGAGATAACTGCCTTCTTGACGATTAAAAAGAACAAACAGGACAATAGTGTTATCATGATATCTTAAATCATTATGGCTATAAAATCATGAATAAATGTCTGAGAGAAGATGAAGAAAAACAGTTCAGTTTTTTCAGTATCCTAAAGGTAAATATGCTGTTGATTGATAGATTATAAAAATGTCACAGTGTCTAATGCGTCTTGAATTGTGCTAGCACGTCAGCTCTTTGATGTTTTAAGGACCATTTGATATTTGACCAGTAACTGTTTTCAGTGCTTATTTCAAGTTATGATCCACTGAAAGTTAAAATGTGTGTTTTCAGTTCGTTTTCCATTTCAAGGTTATTGATTCAGACTAGATGATACTTATTTAAAAAAGAAGCTAATAATTTAGCTATTTTCATTTTTTTCTCCATTTATTTTATCAGACACATCTAAATGGTTTTGCTTTAGTAAACAGTAAAAACTGCTTCTTGTCATGATGTTAGTTGTGATGACTTGGAATGTCTTGTCAACAGAGAATATTTTTAGCATTTACCAACCTGCATACTTCCTTTGCACACTTTATCACTCCACTTTACTCACTCACTCACTCACTCTATTTACTCAGTCAGTCATTACATTTTACTCCTCTCACACACCAATTGCTCAGTGACTCATGCAACTTCACTCCTTTACCCCCTTCATCCCACTCACACACTCCACTTCATCACTCACTCTATTTTACTCACTCACTGTACTTCACTCTTTCAATCTCACACACATACTAGTTCACCGTATTCAATTTTTTGCTAACTCCCTCACAATCACTTGTTGCTCGTTTGCTATCTCACTTGCTTACTCACTCACATACTTACTGTGTCAGGTATCAATAATTCTGGTCTTGTTTCAGGATTCCAGTAAAGACGTAGATAAAACTGATGAGAAGTTGGATGAGACAAGTGACAGTTCAAAGTCAAAATCCTCAGGTTCAAAGAAATCTCAGTCATCTACCAAATCCTCAGGCTCAAAGAAAACTCAGTCATCTACTGCACCTGATGCTTCAGATAAATCACCAGGTAAAAGATCAACTAGTTCAACTGTTTTTTTCATGGCATGATTATGTTAAAAGAGTCTCTAGAATTTATTCACTCATTCTAATTTTGTGGCCAGTGTAGATCATGATAAGTTGGCATAATGTATGTTATAATCATGATTTTCAGCATTTACTATATTCATGTGATAAATTTTCTTCAATTAAGCATCCCTATAATTGATAGATGGTATGAGCCAAATTGAAAGGTGGATGATTCCATTGAAGAAATATGGGTTGATGTTTTAGGGAATACTCTTGGCTGACTTGAGCTCTAACAAGTTTTTTTTGGATTGGGAGCTTACTTCCCAAACAAAATAAGTGAAGATAAAAAGTTGCGTTTAGTATTTAAATGTATTTAGCTTGGCATGGAAAATCTTACTCAAGTGAAAAGTCCAAATTTTGTGGAACAATGTTGCTGTAGTTATTGTCAATTAGCCGACTGTGTTCTATTTTTAGAAAAAG
>JAUMHA010384106.1:0-24843 GCA_032359765.1 Saxidomus gigantea
CTTCAATCAAAACAGATAGCTCAGGGGTAAAGACATGTACCATAAAAGTCTCAATAAAAGCTCCCGAACATTATTATCAACCATACAATTTCCAAATAGGGTAATTTTAAAAAGGATGAGAGCCAAGCACTGGTCCTTCTTGGAAAGAATTGTCACACAACTGGTCCTTCTTGGAAAGAATTGTCACACAACTGGTCCTTCTTGGAAAGGATGGTCACACAAATTGCTTGTCTTTGAATAACTTAAATACTGTAAAGGTTGTTATTTTTAGAGATTTTTATTTTTGCTAATGAAGCACTTCCCGAATTTATCAAAAACACTAAAATAGCAGACAAGCATTGATTATATAGAAAATAGTGCACACTTGTGAATTAAAAGACTCACAAATATTAAAAAGAAAATTGGAAAATTGTGAAATAAATAACTCTCCAATAGAAAGACTTCTACAGTACTGTTGAAACAGACCATAAAACGTTAAGACAGAAAAAGAGATGTTTTCTATATTGCAGCACACTGATGACCAGGAGCCTACATATACTCACTATGATGAAGATGATGACTTTCTTGATGAAACTTTCGATGTTACCATTGGTGACTTCTCATTGAAGAGTAACTCTAGTCAATACCCTATCAAATGCAGGTCCATTTATGAATTTCATGTAAGTACAGTTTTTATTCCTCCAACCACCATGTTTAGGTGTCTTAACATTAAATTTCTCTTTGGCCTTACATGGTCCTCGGACTGAACCAATATTGTTCAAGACTCATCAAAAACATTGCTATTTGTATATGTACACATAGGGTGAGGATGGGGAGAGGCAAATTTCATTAAATGCATGTACAAAAAACTTAACAGAAATCTGTGATTGCATTTTATTCAGTGACTCTATACTGTGTATTGAAATGAACTTCCTGGATGGGGTTAAGGGTGTCTCGGTGTGAGTACAATCCAGGCATGCAGAGTAGGGCCTCTTGCTATGAGGAAGGACTTTGGAGATGTGTATTTTCAGCCGAGTTTTTGTGTTAAATGTTGTTCATTTGATCGGAATTCAAAGGACCAGTAAAGAGTACCTCTCTTATATCTAGGTTACAGTTTCTACCAATTAATTTGAATGAGGTAAACGGAAACTTGTACATTGTTGCTTATTTTGTAACTTTTAAGTCACTCACAAGAAAACAACAGTACTGGTTGCTTTAATGCTTGATGTTTGTAATTTGTAGGCAGGAAATGCAGATGAACTTGACATGGCAGAGAATGAAGAGTTAGAGATTATTGCAAATGGAGAAGGAGATGGTTGGGTCAGGGTGAGTTTCCATAGCTAATTGAAAGCTCTAGATCAGTCATTTCCAGGTGTCATTACTCTTGCCTATTAGAGAGAGGCAGCGAGTTTTTCATCACTGCTACCCATTTACAGCTAGGTGGACTGAGTTGAGTTAAGCATCAGTGTCTTTGCCCAAGGACACACTGTATGCTCTGGCTGTGTTTTAGACCCAAACCTTTACTTCTGCAGACAGATGCTGTAACCAATAGGCTATTAAGGCCCACATGAGTCTTTAACCAGGACACTGTTATATTTCTTAAATTGACTTGTCCTTTCAGTTTGGTCAGCAACATTTTCAAATGAATACTCACTGAAAAATTACTGAATGCAAAGCAAATAGTGCAGATCATGGTCTACACTGGTTCCAAAGACAGATTTACTTGTCCTCTGCAGGGTAAGAATTCAAATGAAACAGAACTTTTTGTTTCATGACTGAGTTCGAATTTATTTGTATTGAAATATATACAATGATATGTGACTAATTAGTTTCGCTCATGTCCTTGCTGTTTATTTCAGGCAAATGAAAATGAATTACTTTTTTATTTCAGGCAAAGAATTCCAATGGTTTGATAGGTTTTATACCTGAGAACTATATTGTGTTCACAGACGACAATGCAAGACAGACCGAAGATTCTATTGACAATGCTGTAATAGAAGGTATAATCTCAGTTCAGTAATTTGAGAAAAAGTCCAGATGGAATTCAAAATCAATTTTTACTAAAGTGAAAATGAATTGCAATTATCTCCTACAAATTTAATTGGGTGCAAGAACCATAAATCTACCATGCTTCATAAATTGGATAATTCCCTTTTGTAACTTTTTCTTGTATGAAATTGACTTTTAAGTCTGAAGTGTGTATCTGTGTCCTATGAACATATTTCTAGTTTGAAAATTTCATTTCTTCTCCATGTTGAACATGAAAATAATCTTCAGTGTGCATTTATTGTGTTTTGTTTGGATGAGAAAATGTAGCATGATTTCCTGTAAAGCATGGTGTATATGAAATAACTAAAACACTTCTTTAAGGTGAGGTACACAGTAGTGTGGAGGAGCCAGATGTAAGTTCTCCACCACCCCAAATGACCCCTGTAACCCCTACTAGTCCTGCTTCAATCCCCACTATAGAAGAACCAGATGACTTCCCTCCACCACCTCCAATGTCACCTCAAGACACACAGGAAGTGACATCATATTCTTCTGGTGACATGGAAGTGCAGCAGACGACAAATTCAATGGAAGACATGCACCTTCCATTGGATACTACTGGTATGTCACTTGCCTTTCTTTACTTGCTTTTCTCGTTTTGACATTTCTTGAATGTGTATTTTCGCTTTCTTTTCTTTATGCATGAAATCAACCAACAGTTCATTAAGGATAATGTAACAGTGACATAATAGATATATGCATGCAGACAAGTTTACAACTGTTGCATAAAATACAGATCATCATACATGCAAGGACATCTGTACTGGTAATTCTAAAACTTACCAATGAGTTTACACAAAAACAATGGACTCTTTTGCTGCATCACTGTCACATTATGTTGAATGAACTGTAGAGATTGCTGACATGCTGTTTTCAGTAAAACAGAACTTCATGCATGTGTTTCTCTTCAACAATTTCTGAAGCTATGGCTTATCATGTACTAATGACTAGAATATTTTGACTGGTACATAAAGGTGTATACATAAAACTGTATTCAATAATGGAGCCCAGAGAAAAACACTTGTATTCTAGTCTAGTACTGAGGGAATGGCCACTTCCTGTCTTTTGTCTGCAGCAAAGTAGGACCTGATTATATAAGGATTTATCATGCGTTCCCATCAGTTTGCATCTTTTCTAGAATTAAACAGGTTGCACTGTTTATGATTTTCTTTAAACTTACCTCCCTCCCCCTGGTTTTGGTATACAGATGTTTTTAGTGTAATGGTGACATTGACAGATGGATGCTATGTTCGAGCCTTGTATGACTATGAAGGAACGTCACAGGAAGAGCTCTCCTTCGTGGAAGGAACAATAATCAGGATTATCCGTAAAGATGAAAATGGCATAGATGATGGTTTCTGGGAAGGGGAGGCAAATGGAATGGTTGGTGTGTTTCCCTCCCTCGTTGTAGAAGAACTTTCATCAACTGGATCAGCGCAGGTTAGTAGAAAGGATTCTGATTCTTGGACAGAATGTATCAGGATATATCATGTATCATATCCATCCTAGAAAATGTATTTGTATCAGTGTCTGTTTGAGAAAATATACTCAGCTTTGTTTGGTGCCAAGTCATTGATTATATTGATGCTTCATTGCAAGACAGTCATATGTCATTCTTTATCTTGTAATAAATGATGACACTAAAACTGTGTTTAGTGATACATAATGTTACTTTAATTCCCATAGTCTGTTGTTAAACTTGTACTCTCTGTTGCCAGCTTTGTCAACATTGTTACTAGCCTACCAGCACTGTCTATTGCCAGCAGACCAGTACTGTCTGTTGTATCTATTGTAAGCTGAATATTACCGTTCATTGCTAATGGAATACCACTGTCTTATATATATATATATACTAATTTAGTCATTCTCGATTGCGAAACAAGTTCTTACAACTTAGATTAATCGCTCTCGAGACTCATTCCAGATGGAATCATCCTTGAAGAGAGGCAATGTGGAATTACTTGTGTCTTGCCTAAGGACACTACCGACACACCACTGTCTGTTGCCAGCTTACCAGCACCAATCTTTGCTATCCTACCAGCACTGTCTTTTGTCGGTGCAATATCACTTTTAGATGTCACCCTACCAGGGTGTGGTAAAAAACTGGCATTTTGAGATTTCTTTACATATTTGATGTGCTTTTTCGATGATTCTTCACACATAACGCTTAATCACTATTTCAGAATTACCATCATTTCTTACATATATATCTGAATACTCTACATGCTACTAACATTTCACATATACTAATATTTCACAGGAGTTCCCTTCACCATTGCAGTCACCTCCAGACTACATCCCCCCTCCCCCAGTCATGATCACAGCAGCCACACCTGATTCAGAACTCCCACCGTCACCGTTAACACCCACCACTCCTATAGCAAATGGAACAGGTAAATTATTGTTCATGTTTACAATGTCATGCTTTTTGTGTACATTTCCTGCCCTTTTTGTGTAAAACCCATGTTAAGCTTATAGTAGTGTAAATTTAAATGGTAAAATTTTGTAGACATCTTTTCCAACAGTAGACGTAGTTTTATTATCGTTTGAGTTACTCCCTAAATTGTAATGTTCATTAGAATTTTTATTATACCATCCCTGAAATATGTTTCAGTTTTCATTTCTGCTCTCTAACTTTGTAGAGTTGTTTGCAATCTTCATGAAACTTTGTAGCAATATTTATTTGCAGAATGTGTAGACCAAGTTTCATGACTAATCAGATTAGACATCAGTTGTTAAGTTATCGTCATTAAACTGTTAAGAAATCTACTATATCTGTTCAGAATAACATTTCGACCTAAGAGCGTACAAAATTACTTAAAATGCAGTCAAGATATCGTAACAGGCTTGATTGAGTTAATTTTAGTTTTTCTGTTCCCATTCTCTAATATGATACAATTTCTTATCTTTGTTAAAACCTGCAACCACATTTATGAGTAGAACATGCCGGCTGAGTGTAAATTACTGCAAAATATGGCAGAGGATTATCACCTTTACGCTTTCTTTTTATTTAATACCGACAAATGTCCAAAGCTGGGAGGCATTTATGGTTTACAAACCTCTTGTTTGGTACTGTTTCATCCTGCATTTAGTCAGGAAAGAGTCATGTGGTGTTGGTTGAGAAGACTGTCTGCATATACTTAAAAAATTTTCTATATCAGGCATATCGGTCAAAATGTAACAGGAATTTAATGACAGCAAGAGTGAGGACATACACGAGAGTTCTGTATCACAGAGAGTTCGGTTACTCTTGACTAGGAAAATGTGTCCTGTCTTTAATTATAAAAAAATCAGGATATGAGTAAGCTAGGCATTAGAAATTTATCATTAATGTTATTTAGCCTTAATAAAATTTGACATGTGTGCCCCTTAATGTGTTATTGTGCTTATTTGTTAACATTATTTGTTAGTCCAATGAAAAAAAGTGATATGATATTATTTTAGAAATACTGCCGTCTGAAAAAGTAAACGTCCATTACTGTTCGTTAGTATTGTCAAGTAAGACATTAAAATCAGCTTTGGCAATAAGACATTGCAGTTAGTTCAAACTACATGTCCATAATAATTGGACAGTCTGTCTTTTAAATTAGTAGTTCAGTATAGCTGGTGCAATCAGAACTGTCTGTAGGTCATCCAGCTGAATTTCTATTATGTGCTGGCTAGATAGTGATATCATTGCAGTTAGTTCAATATACTAGCCCATATTTCTTCTAGAGTCTGCGATATATCATCATTGTCTTTCAAATGAGCAGTTCAGTATAGCCGGTGCAGTCATAACTGTCTGTGGGTCATTCACTGTACTGACTGGATAGTGACATCATGGCTGGTTAGTATAGCTGGTGCAGTCTGAATTGTCTGTGGGCTCGTCCAGCCGAAAATTATTACATACTGACTGGATAGTGACATCAGGGCTGGTTAGTACAGATATTAGCCAAACAAATATATATTCAGGATATGGCAGTTTGTGTATATACCTTTCAAAATGCAAGATGGCTGAAAATGCTAAAGTTGAATGAAAAATGTAATAAGTATTTCTTCATATTAGGTTATACCCCGCTTCAATCATTTTTATATAGATGTTCAGTTATACATGTACAACTCGTAGATTCCTGGTTTTCTGTCATTTTATAATCCTGTTTGATATTATAATTGTATAGTTACTTCTGTTTTTGCTTGTGTTCTGTGGAAATATCAGCTGTCTCTATTTGATGCACCTCTTATCAAAAAGTGGGCACCAAGTTAAACTTTTGACAAAATATGGAAAAAATGGAAAAAGGGAGTGGGTTGGTTGGGCAAGATATTTACATTCATTTACTAAAGGTAAAACATGGTAAGTCTTATTTTACCACCTGGTAAATTGTAAGATTTACTTACTATAAGAATTACTTTTTAGGTAAAAGTACACTAAATTTGTGTGCATCTTATTGAGACTGACTTGTGTGCATAGATATGAACCTGAGACAGTAGTGGTACTCGTTTTGAGACGCTTTTCTGTGTATCATCTGACGGCATCTTGAAGTCACATGCATGTTGTTGTTTCAGCCCGCCACGCGTCACATCGTCGCACTCATGTACGTCACCCTTCATTCGGCAGAAGTAGTAAATTGCCGAAAGTTAATCCAACCTCATACGAGTCTGCTGTTTAGGTATTCATCACCTCACTGTTATACACACTGTACTCTAGATTGAGGGTTTGGAGCAGAACATTTTGTATGTGCCTAATGCATGTACAATAGTTAGCGTACTGGACTTTCAATCATTTAGTACAGTTCATTTGGGATATTTTGACAGTAATGTAATCGATATATGCCCACACAAAAGTTAACAACTTTTACATAAAAAGGTTGACTGGAAATGCAAGAAAACATTAAATAATTATATTATCTGAAGAATTATACAATAATATTGGATTCTTAAGCCTTGTAGCTGTCACATTATCCCAGTTGAACTGTATATTACATTCATTTTTCTGGAAATTTCGGTGTAACACATTTTGTATTTTCATTTGATTTACAGTCTTGAAATATATTTGGTACTTGAGCTAGTTTTGAATGATTAGTATAACATTTCTGAAACTTTAGGCCATTCAAATTGATAATTGGGTCATGAAAATGTAAAAATGTTTCAACCAAGAGAGGATTTCAGAAAAATGTCATGTTTTACTAACACAATTTTTATCAAGGTCATAGTATTATTAAATTGCATTTGAATTTTAAAGAATTGCATGTTTTTGTGTTATGTTAATATGGAAATCAGTCTGAAACTTGAAGAATTTTATATATGTATCATTAAACATCTATAATAGAAAGTAAAAGTGATAGCTGCAGTTTGTGTGATTGTTTGGATTTCTTCTTTAACCAAGCAGTAGCATAATTATGTTGGTTTGTGTTGTGTCCACCTGTGGATAGCTTGGTATAGTTGTCTTAGCAACACTGTTGATCTGAGGATGTATCTGCACTACTTTAGGTCAGTAGCCCAAAGGTCAAGGTGGCACTTAGGAGCCGAGGCCTTTTGCATAGAGTTTGAAAGCAGTATTTTATGTCAGGTACATAATGTATGTAATCTTAGCATCCATGAAAGATTTAGATTAAAGTCACAGAAATAATCCTTATGATTAGAGCATTGGATTTGTTACTCACAGGTCAAGGACCCTAGCTGATAGGTCAAGGTCACAGGAATGATAGGTCAAGGTCACAGAAATGATAGGTCAAGGTCACAGAAATCAAAGCCTTTAATATACAGTGCCATTCATTGATAGATTTTGAAAAATCTTCCCACAAATGTGGAACCTGGCCAGATGTATGTCATGTGTAAAACCCTGGTCCCTTGCTGTAAGTTCAAGGTCACAGTAAGGAGTCGAATCATTTACATGCAGTATGAAAGCTGCAGTATTTTTAGGTCAGATTCATTGTTGCATTAAACTAACAAATGCAGTTTAATTTTGTATGGTTTAGATATGTCTGTTTCTAACACATTATAGTTAGTTGTTAGATATTTGTATGTGTATAATAACAGAGTAGCTAGTGTTTTCTTGCAGTCTCATACAATGTATATTGTTATTAGCAACATTTATATATCCTTTTGTCGCAATTTTTTCAGCTCATATTTCTTTAAAACGTAGAAAACGGTATGAATGATTTAATACTCAAGGTTATTGCGGTGCTAGTCTTAAGCATATTATCTTAACTATCTAATCACCTTCAAAACTTGATTGCTTCTCAGCTTGCCAGTTTTGAGGAATAGTGTTCCAATATTACACACAAGTAATTAAAAATTTTCAACCATGGGTTACCTGAAAGGGGCCTGGAAAAATTAAAAAAAAAAAAAAAAAAATTTGCAGATGAAAACTCAGCTTTGCTTTATGAGTTACGGGTTATGTGTCTATTTGGAGAGGGCATGCATATCTGCTGCTAATCTAGAGCATGTTTAAGGGTTTGTGTCGTAATTTCAAATGAAAGTGAGATATAAACCATCAATGCTGGTCTGCAAGAGTTGTCTTCCTGTAAAGTGACCTCATCTGCAGCAGTATCATCCATCATCTGAATTGCAGTAGTAAAAAAACAGTAATAACGCTCGACTATATATTAATTTGACTTATTAAATAACTATTGTTAGTTGGGTTCTGATATGATGTATTTAAGTAGTAGATATCATACAATTGTAAGACGGGGACAATGACCAAAATCATGGCCAATATCACTTATTGGACCGGTGCAGTAAAGGATTGCTGATGAATGATTGGGCGTTGAGAATTCTGATTGGTTGATACGTTCAAAAGTTTAGTTTCTTGAAAAAAAGAAGATGGAAGTTGTCTTGAAATCTGTTGAAATCAGTAAAAAGACCATACAGATGGCAAATTAAAATGAATATCAGCTTTTCATCAATATCTGCCTGCAAACCGATTTAGGAAGATAGAATTAGCTGCAACTAATAAATTGAATACCCGCATCAATAGGCTTATTTCAAAAATGAGTATTTTAGAGGTAATTTTCTTTACAGATCTAAATGTTACTGTCTGTTTCTAACAACGAAGATGAAAGTCTATACAGAATGAATCATAGTTATTTAATGAAATGCCCTCGGACAAAAAGCAGGGCCGATATCAAATCACTCATTTAATGACATGATGATACTTTCATGTGCTGCTAATACCTTTGCTATACATGTATTATGTGATTTTATACCCGAGAGGGTCCTCGATTCGAATAAAACATATTCTATTCTATTCTGTTCCATTATTCTCCAAGCTTTAGCAGATTCTGATGGCTTAAAGTAAACTTAATTATATTTAGAAGGTTAGAATGCAATCAAGTTTTGCCAGGAACTGTCACATTGCTAAATATTATAAAAAGGTGGTCATGCAGTGAGTGTGTTGATAATTATTTAATCCTACTAATTCTGAATTAATAGGATGCTGATGAAGCTTTCTAGCATGTCTAATGATTTTATATTATGCTTGATTGCAGCATGAGGCTGGTTCTATAACACTTTGACATTTGAATTTTCCATTCTAACACAATCTGTGACTTTTCCTATATAAATAGAGAGGAAAAGAATCTGTATATTATTTTACGATAAAATACATTACGTTTTACATGGGCAAAATGTGAGGTAAATGACCCACGCGTCCAGTAGTATTCCGTGTTTATTTCTTAGAATGAAATGTTGCTAGGCGATGAATAAAAATTCGGGGTTGTTTTCAGAGACAATATCGTGTTAGAATCAAAATTGTAAATGCTTTTCCATATTTTATCATCAAAAAAATACAGTCAGTCTTTCGCATGCGAAAAATTAAATCACTGGTGCTATGTACTTGTGATTTAATTACAACAAATCCTAATTCCTGACTGTATTTTAATCAGTGATAAAATACAGGGACACATTTATTAATTTCTTAATCGTGTGAAATCTTTTATAACATTAAAAAGGACTTTAACAGTTAAATTTTAATATGATAGTTTTATGCCAGGATTAAAGATGAATCTTTACTAAGTAAAGGAAGTAGCAATGTCTGCAAACAGCTGTGTTTGATTTATAAATTAGAGATAGGTTGCCCATCATTTAATGGCAAATTTAATACAATGAAAATGCCTTTCTTATAGAATTAAATTTATATTATTATTGAACAAAAATTTAGCAGTCTCATTTAGCAAACTATAAAAGAATGTTGTTTATTTCTAATGGCAGAGTGATTAAGAAAACTCAAATGAAAAATTCTATTGATTTCATTAGAATAGTCACGTTCATGTTTTGTTTAGTATTGATTATATAATAATTTTATATAATTGTTATGTGCATGAACAGTATACTAATTTCTAGTTACTAGAAAATTTGTTCAGTTAAAAAAAAGTTTTGATTTTTGTTATCCTTTATACCTTGCAAGATATTTTTTTTTAATTTTGAATAATTGCATAGATACCATTATACGTCAGCTTTAATATTATTTGTCTCTCTATTTTAGTTCCCGAACAGACAGAAGAAAGTGAAACTGCGAATATTGAGCAGGTAAGAAACTGCTGCTGACCGTTGTGAACTGCTGTTGGCCATAACACAATACTTTAGTCCTATGTTTTGAATGATAAATATATTAAGTATATAATATTATTAAATTGATACTGCATTTCATATAGAGAATGAATACAAAAAGGCATTGGGCAGCTAAGATACTGTTGTTGGGTGTGTTTAGAAACTGTTAACTGCTGATGGCTGTATTACTTTAGAAAAAGCGAAACTAATATTAGTCATACTGATTAAAGCTGATCTAATGCATGTATTTAGAATTAATTAAACTAACATTGCATTTCACATACAAATATAAATATATGCAATAATATGATTTTAAGAAATGAATAAAAGAGATTTGGTAGTATATGTAACTATGACCCTGAAGTTTACAAGTCTTTATCTTTTAAACTTTTTGCAAAGAAAATAATTATAATAAAAAGACATAGTCATTTTTCTTTATTAAAAATTGGAAGATACGGAAAACATGAAACCTAAGTCAAGGTCTTACATATTTTACGAAGTGTGTTTTGGTGCTGTAGCTGCATTCCCATGATGCATTAGTATGTCAATGACCTCATCCTGTCTCACTAAACAGAATCAGTTTTCAACATCTTATGTTTTTACAAGTTGTCTTCAGCGTCCACTATTTACAGTGGCCCTGTTCGGGCATAATTAAAAACAGGTTATAACAGCACGTTAGCGTGAGAATCTGCCCGTTAACACACGTTTTTCCTCCTGTTGAAACACCAGCAAAATGGGCAAAAACAGCACATTTTATGCTAGAATATATATTATGATACAGACAACCCTGTGAACCATGACAGCTACTAGAAGACACAATATGTGTCTTACTTGACAGGTGGGCTTTAAATATTATTACTGACCAAAACTAACTGTAACAGAAGAACATTGCATTATTAAAAGTTAACGCTCTTCTCTGCTTGTTAGTTTCTTGGCTTGTTTGTTGTGTGACTTAATCTGTAACTGTTAAACTGTTATCTATCTCTAACTTGCTACAGTTTGCTGAAAACGAACAGGAATCTATAGTGTAATTCTGCAGGTATGCTCTCAGTGTTGTATCAATGCATGGAGATATGTAGCCATAATAGAGTTAGTTCCTGAATAGTATTAAATTAGAAAAATAAATTGAATAATAGTATTACCTTTGTAAACTTCAAAATTTGGATCTGGTTACTTGAAAACCTACCAAGGCAGGTGAAAGGTGTAGTACAAGAATTGTGGGGCTTTTAATGTCCCTTAAAAGGGGCCTGCAGTATTTGCATTGTCTGTTGGTTACCTTTGAAGCTCCATTCAGATCATGTCACTGCAATAAGTCTTTACGGCGTTGTCTGTTGGTTACCTTTGAAGCTCCATTCAGATCATGTCACTGCAATAAGTCTTTACGGCATTGTCTGTTGGTTACCTTTGAAGCTCCATTCAGATCATGTCACTGCAATAAGTATTTACAGCATTGCAGAGCATGACAGAAAAGTTTTGCCATGCACAATGTTAAGGTCCCCTGCTAAAAGGTATAGGTCACACATAATTTTCAAATTCCTAATAATAATTATATATAATACATACACACATCTGAGTGTCAAAGTCCCTTGTCCTCTATGACAACTTTAGTGTGGCTTTGATTTAAATCAGTAAATTCGATTATTTGAAGGGTTTTAAAAAATAAATGTATCATCAAGAAATATGATTTTGTGTAACATTTTCCTCTCTCACAACCACCTTACAGGTTTACCTCTCAGCATGCATTTCATTGGACTAATTGTCTTGTACCTCTGATTTTATATTATAAATGCATGATTTGGTTAATTTTTTAGTTTGCATGGATCTGTTTTCAAAAATCAAAGGTTCAGTGCTAAATTGTTTTAAGTCCTTCACAAAGTTAAGATGTATTTTTGTTGGACTTTATTTCAGTAGTATTTAATTTATTTTTACACTTTAGTTTTGATTAGAGTATTGCAAATAGATCTGACAGTGTATTGCAATTTTATCAGAGTATTGCAAATTGATTGGTGTATTTCAAATTGATATGTGTATTGTAAATTGATATGTGTATTGCAAATTGGTCAGATTATTGCAAATTGATCAGTGCATTTCAAATTGATCTGTGTATTGCAAATTAATATGTGTATTGCAATTTGATCTGTGTATTGCAAATTGATCAAAGTATTGCAAATTGATATGTGTATTGCAATTTGATCTGTGTATTGCAAATTGATCAAAGTATTGCAAATTGATATGTATATTGCAAATTGATCAGAATATTGAAAAGTACTACCAGTCTGAACTACTTGAAATCTTGAAACAGTTGATGCTGAATCATAGAGTATTTTCTACCGTAATGTGTTTCAGTAAAATCTTAAATAGTTACAATGATATTTATTAACATTTAACATACGGCATTGGGATAATGAAGTCCTAATGTCATGTAATGTGAGAAAGTTGTGAGTTTCATATGGATGATAGGGTTCTAGCACTGGTACTTTGTTACCCAAGAGCAAGCCTGCCATTAAAAACCACTGAAATAAGTTTGAAAATAGCTTTAAACCGCGAAATAACAGGAAGAGTAACAACAAAATTCCAGGAGATTACATGGAAAAATCACGAGATCAATTAGGAACAAATTTAAAGAACTGAGATCATAAATTCCAGTTTCTAACTAAAATCCAGGAGAATTGACTGATTTTGCCTATATTGGTATCAAAGCAATCGGGAGCCTCCTTGAATAATCAGTACACTTTGCATGTAAGACCTTTTGTATTTCTATCTATCAACCAGAAAGTTTTCAAAATACAGAATTCTGTTAAAGTATATGCATTTGAATAGCCACATTGAGGGTTAACCAGACATTTGGCATAAGTATCCAGTATCATTATGAACCCAAACAATGGCTTCAAATTTCATATAAACCTTTATATTACAGTCACCTGTTATAAGAGGTTATGTTTGTTGTCTCCCTTTCTGTCTCTGTGTGTTCAAGGTTGTCTCCCTTTGATTGCTGCATACATCAGGTTCTACAGTATATGTATGCTTTTATTTCAGTTTCACAATGATCATGGGCCAAACGCAAAGCAGACACAAGTTATATGAAATAAAGAAGCACTTCTGACTGTTTTTCGTTGAAACCTTGCTGTCACATTTGTTACCTAATATAATCATATCATTTATTTAACACAGGTTGATATATTTATATTTCTCTTCTCTACTTCAGCACCGTAAGAAAGTTCGATTTGGAATGAAGAACTACTATAACAGTAACCATAGCAACCGTAGTAACCGTAGTGATGTGTTCTACAATCAGCATGACGTCATCGTTGACGAATACGATACAAGATTTGATGACGAGCAGGAAGAATCCTTCGTTTGACTTTAAAGTCGCCATGTCAATTTTTATGAAATCTTGCAATCTCGGAAACTGTGATCTTTGAAAATATTTTTATTTCAACTTTTAATTCATTTATGTCAATTTTAGCATATGATTTAAATGAGATCATTCAAAGTTGTGCTTTGATTTATGTATTAATTTATTTTCATGTCAAAGGCATTATAGATTCAGTAAAGATCTCTTTTGCAAGGGCTTTAAGTGATGTTCATGCATCAGCCAAAATTATGAGGGAGAGGGAGAGGGGCAGTAGAGGTGAATATCAATGTCTGTCCTCCTATCTGAATGAAGTTTGTACATGACATATTAAAATTTTTATATCATTTTCAGCCATTTCTTACAAAGTATCTGACAACATTTTCCAGAAACAGCATCTTAGGAGTCTCCATTATGTAGGGGTTGAGTATCATTACTACGAACCCATGGCTCATGGGCTTGAATCTCGTAAATTGCAAGGTCTCGTCCTCAGACTTCAGTACTTATCAATATTGTAGGAACGGTCCTGATTGGTTTTTATGCATCGTTGCTAGAAAATCTGAAACTACTACTAATTAGTAGGTTTATAGAAAGCCAAACAACAATGATACCATCAGTCACAAAAATTCTTGGAAAAATCATATGAGACATGCTGTGTTGTTTTCAGGATTGTTTTTATCTGTTTAACAACAGTTTCTGTGGAAATAGATCAGACTTCCGTTGGGGGAGCACCTGTATTTTATGGACACTGCCACTGAAGGCTTATCAGATCAAGGCTTCATAAACACATTTTTATAAATTAATATATCAGTTGCTGGAAGTGTTTCTTAGACAATCAGCAGTTATGTGTTTTAGTCTTTAGACTTTGGTTTCTTGTAGAGACCTTTAATAGCTTTTATTTGTAAATTTTTGAAGAACTTGCATAATACAAATTCAGACCAAGGATTTTTTATATATTTCAGGGACCATTTTGAAAAAACAATGCATTAAATACAAGTTAAACTTACAACATTTAACAGATCTTGACCAACTTTATATAAGAATCAGGGAATTCAAAAGAATCATAGATTACATTAAAATTCAGACATTTTATTTCTATGAAAATAGATCTGATTTGATTTAAACATTTAAAGGTGGATCAGGAGTTATAATTTTAAAAATATGTATGAACTGTATGTTTAAAACTACCTATTAAGGTACTGTAAGTTTGAGAAAAAGGTACTCCTATGAAAACAGTATACAGTCAAACTTGTGAACAAAGACCACAGATTGTGAGACCACAGACTGAAAGATGTTATTGTAGTTTTTATTCATAGTGTTTAATTTATAGAAGAACAGTATACTTTTTTTCCCCTGCTGGTCTTGATTTGCAAAACGGTCTTTATATGGAGGTGGCCTTTCACACAGGTTTCACTGTTGAAATAGGTGTGGTAAACAAAGAAGGATACAGTCTTATTCAAAGTTACTGAGCTGAATACTAAGTTGAGTGCTATAGTCATTAAAAAATCGGTTGCTGAATCGTGATGAAGGATGATGGGCTCGTCACAACCTGTCCATTATACTCAGAACTTTAAAATTTTCTGGCATTTTGAAAGAAATCCAATGGACATATTGCTGTGTAATGTATAAAGCCTTTACTCGTAATGTTTTGAAGCTTAAACTGTGGATTGATTTAAACTGTTACAATTTCTTGTCAGATATGCGTAAGTTTTCATGCCATACCAGTATCTGACCTGACAGATCAAACATTCTCTTGGGAGAAGTTGAGATCCTGAAGGAGCTGTTGCAAGCTAGAAAGTCATGCTTCTTACTCCTCAGGGAAAGCATCTTAAAACAAAATTATATGGCCATTTTTGTCTTAAAAAATGGATTTCCTCTAAAAGTAAAACTTATTGGTCCATTTTCCAAGTTGAATAAAGCAGTATATGCAATAGAAGTTAAGAAGTAGGTACTGCCTAGACCTTGAATAGTACATAATTATCATAATGTAAGATATTACTATTGAAAGCTGAGAAAAGCTAAAGGAGGAAACAAAATTTTCTATATTCAAAAAGGGACATGACTCTTGAAAGGTGAATGTAGGAAAACGTGTCCGCTGTAGCAAGGTCATCTTGTAATGTTTAGTCACACTACTCCACTTAGCATTTTGCTTGAGTTATGGCCCTTTTTGAACTTAAGAAAAACATTTTTTTGTGGTAAGTTTTAAGGTCAGCTGGTCTCGTGAATGATAAGTTATTGTATTGAAACTTGCAAATCTTACAAAACATCACAAGGTAACTTGGGCTAATGATAGGTGCTGTGTTTGATGGTCTTTTGTAGATTGCTTGTCTTGTTCATTGTAATAGGTATAAATAATTCCACAGAATGAGGCTTGGTTTGGTCATGTTATACACAATCAAAGCTAGCGGCTTTTTGACAAAGACGTGATTATTTGTACATATGAATTTTGTAGACAGAATTCATAATGTTGTATAGATTTTATATGTACATTTATGGATTTATTGAGACACAAAAAAAAAATTAATTATCTATGTTTGTACATAATTAAATTATGTATTGTTTGTAAAGATATTTGTGAATCCTTTAGTCAATTTTATAGCTAGATAATGTAGTTAAAAATCTAGAATCCAGATTATGAAACATAGTTTTTTTTCTGAGAAATCTTAATTATCTGACTTGTGATTGGTCAGTTTTGAAAATGACGTCGGTTTAAACCAATCAAATGCATCCAATTTGAATATGATCTCGGAGTTAGTGTTGTATAGTTTATGTTCTTGGGGAGAATACAAGGGGATTTTTACTCTTGTGTTTTGAAAATAACAGGTGTGTTTTAGCTTTTTTTTGAAGACATAATTCAGCAAAATAGAACTGCCAAAATTAGGCACACGGTTTAACACTGATGATTAATTGCACCAAGACCTTACATTAACCTGTGTTGCAGGAGAAATTGAATTTTCATTTAGTGATTAAAGGAATGAAGTATAGCCAAAAATTAAGTTGTTTTATGTAAAAGTTTTGGCAAAGGTGTACAATATGATATGGGAATCTATATTTTCTTAGCAGTAATTTTATGACATCTTCAAGTACAATTTATGTATTGTATTTTTGAAATTGTGCTGGTTACAATGTTAAGAGTTTCACCATTTTATATGCAAGTGAAAGATTTGTACCATTTTTCTACATTTTAACAATAGAATACTTTCACTGGTTTTAAAACTGTTTAAAGCAACGTTTCAGCTGCTATTGAAATAATACGATATTTTTGAAGAGAAAACTTGTTACCAAGTTTGGTTTAGAAGAAGAAAAACCAAAAAATTGATCCTGATTTTGAACGAAGACGTCTCACTCAGTAAATGATTGAGATTAGATTCTGTTCAGGTGCAGAATTTGGGTGGAAAATGTAGTCGCTGTTTTACTAACAGGAGGGGTAAAATATAAGTGATGATTTATTACATGTATATGTATTACCACTTTGTGGCCATTTTTTACGGCATGTTATATATATATACACAAGTACCAATAACTTACATAGCAGAAAATGGCCAAAAGGTATTGCTGACTTGATTTAGATGGTGACCAAATTCATTTGAGATTTTATCCAGCGGACCAAAGGGAATGTCTTGTTTAATTGAAACTTGATGGATTTTGCATGTTTTCAAATCTTACTGATTAATTTAAAGCTCATAGAACAGGAGGATAAATAATAGGAATCGGGTAAAATATAGAAAGATATTTGATTGTACTATAATCTCAGAAAACATGCCATATTGTGTTCTAGTCATACCAGTGTCATGTAATGAACTGATATTGTTTGTGTTGTACATTATGTACATATTTAACATTAGTACCATTACTAAACTTCTGCATCATGATTATTAAGATAATATTTATTTCAAGTCAGCAAGAACATATTTTCCAAAAACACTTAATTTCTACCCAAAAGTCTTTAATTTTCAAGCCAATTAATGCAGCTATATCTTTGACTGTACATTTTAATTTACTAAAAATTATATAAAGGCATCGATATATTTATGAAAGTCAGTGGTATCTTACATAGATTTTATCTTTACTGTGAAGATTTGCAGAAAGTTTTGTAACTGTGTGTGTATAAGTCACACGAATGTTAAAAGACGCACCTGGAAAACATGGGACAATACAAAATTTCTTGATCTGGTCTGTAAGATCAAACAAATTTGCAAACAGATACCAACCAAATTTGCAGTCTGTCAACAAAATGTTTACACTATAGGCCTTTTTCTAGCACCTAAACAGTTGTGCAAGTCACACAAAATTTCATTTGAAGATGTGACTTCTACAGAAAGAATTAGGGTACTGAATTATTACTCTATGCATTTGGTAGTCTTTTATAAAAATGTGACCTTTTCCCTAATAAACATGAAAAACAATATACTGTTCTCATTTTGCATCTTGTATTTTATCAACACTACATACACAATTCATTTACATATAGATACATGATTTTTATGCACAAATTACACATTGTAGTACAGTTTGTATTTTTCATGTGCTGATGTGTCCAATGGATGCAACTTTATCGTATTAGATATCTATGCATAGATTTTAAAATCATTCCATTTTATTATGAGTAGAAACGAAGAATTTTATGTTGTTTATATTTACTACATATTTTGTCATATGTTTACTGAATGTCTATGTTTATTGCTGGAAGATCTGTTTTTGTTTTTTCGTTGTCTTTGTAAAATATTTTATGTTTTTATATGCAGTCACTTTCATGTGTTGTAGAACACATAATTATGTAGAAAGTAATTTGTAGTTGTTGTTAGTAAATGCATTTTACTGAAGTGTGATATTATTTTATTCATCACTGAGATCATTTTGTTGTAATAATGTTTTACATGAGCTCATAATATATAATGCCAAAATGAGAAACTTGTTAACTTTCCTGAATCAAAACTTATTGACCTTAATTTGCAGGACTGAATTCTTGAATAACTTTTTACTGTGTTTATATAAGAATGAGTTCATAGAAAATGACTCAGACAAAGAAAGGAAAAAAGCATCTTAAAACAACATTATATGGCCTTTTTTGTCTTAGAAAATAAATTGAGAAAAAGAAAGAAAGAAAACGTTTGAAATTATCAAAGTTCTTTTGTTTAATCATGTTAGAAATTTACACTTGATTATAAGTTGTTTTGTCGAGACAATTTTTAAAAAAATTGCTGATATGACGTATTGCATTCTGATGACCAGACAAGGGACATATTTTAACATACTTACTTCCCTTTATTCACTTTTATTGCAGTATCATATTTTGACAGAGTTACCTCCCTTAATATAGCCTGTTGGTTGAATCAGTCTAAACTTTGTCCTCACTAGAGGGGCAATATGTTTCATCCATGTCAGCGTAAAACTAGCATACACCAGTATATTCACTTCATGTAGCTAGGAGGAATCTGGCGCATTATTGGAAAAGGGGTCTCGATATACCGGCATATTATGCCAGATATGTTACAGTGGGGATGAAACGTTTAGCTCAATTGTTAATTGACAAAAAAAGAACTAAATCCCACAATTCTGTTTTCAGGTCATACTGAATTACACTTCTTTTTATACTTTCTGCTTATATAAGTTGAAAGCACTGTCTTTGAAAAATTTTGTTGAAGTCATCGTTTCTTTTGACCTTTTTCATGTAAATTTGCACACATTTTTTTAAATGTAAAAAATTAATCTTTTTATAAATATGAAATTTCTACTGCCTATTCCTTCGTTTTAAATTGATCACAGTGACTTTAATCTTTGTAATTTACTTACTGATATCTGTAGCAGTTTGTGAAACACCTGAAAAAAAGCATGATATATTAAACTACATAACTCTGTTCTCATTATCATCCTCGGTAACCCAAGCCATTCATTACGTATTGAGTACGCTAGGCAATCTCGTACTCATGAATAACTAATGAGGTGACCGGAGAGAAGTAGAAGGAATTAACCAAGGGTTCGGACGATGCTCATTATATATATTCAAATAAAGAAAGGTATAGTGGAAGTATGTTTCCACATTTCCACATTGAAAAATCTTGCTTCCCCATATTTGATATGCCAGAAAGTTAAGTTGTCATTCTGAAATAAACGGAAGTTGATTTAAGTTTCTTACAGGAGTGTATTATTTGAAGAATGTCAGAGATTGGTCCATATGTGTTCATTTTCTATCGTTTAATTTTGGTTCATGTGTCATGGAAAAGTGTTGCATGAAACTGTTGCCTGCATACTGCTTTTAGAAACAAACGTTACGTAATTAACAGTTGTATAACTAGTATGGGACATGACCCATTACAGATAAAACCCCGGCAATGTTTTTTAGTAGAGTGGACACCACCTCCAAACTTTTTATCACATTGGATTAGTTTTGTCAACTGTAAAATATGTTTGGAGGGGGGGCATTCATTTTGTCTATCCTCTTTTTATAAATCTGAAATATTTAACTTACATGTATTATAAGAACATGTATATTCATGTACAGACTATGGCACGCCATTGTGCTAAGTAAATGCATGTTTTATCTGAGGAGTTTTGTAGAAGATCTGACATTTTTAGTGTTCAAGATAGAGATTTTATAGAAATAGTGCTAGCTAGTTATAGCTTTAGTAGAATGTTGTAATATGTTTGATATTATGATAAGGCAAGTTGTGCATCAGAAAACAAAAGATCTGTGGATTTCTAGCTCACCTGGCACTATTGGGATCACTCACCGTCCATCGAAAGTAGTATGTCATCCATCCGTCTACAATTTCCTTCAAATGACATCTCCTTTGAAATGACCGGGCCAGTGTTGATGAAACTTGGCAGGGATATTCCATGTATGAAGCTCTTATCAATTCCATGCAGAACTCTGGTTGCCAATGGAAAGAAAAAAACTTCTCAAAAACCAGAAGGCCCAGAGCTTAGATATTTAGCATGTAGTGTGGCCTAGCGGATTGTTCAAATCATGTTTGATTTTACATAGGCTTATATAGGAAAAACTTTTTCTCTGAAACCACAAGGCCTAGAGCTTAAATATTTAGCATGTACATGTATTATTGCCTAGTGGACCTCTACCAAGATTGTTCATATTATGACCCCCCTGGTCAAAATTGACCCTGCCCAGGAGGTCACTTGATTTTACATATTAGGCTTATGTAGTAAAAAACTTTATAAACCCTTTTCTTTGAAACCTCAAGGCCTAGAGCTAAGATATTTAGCATGTGCCTAGTAGACCTCTACCAAGATTGTTCAAATTAGAACTCATTGGTCAAAATTGACCCTGTGCCAGGTGGATTACCGGATTTAACAAAGAATTATATAGGGAAAACTTTAAAAATCTTCAAGATTAGAACTAATAGGCCTGGAGCATAGATATTTGGAATATAGTTTTATGTAGTGGACCTCTATGAAGATTGTTCAGATCAGAATATCTAGGTCAAAATTGACCCTCACTGTTATTGACCTGGTACATGTATTATTTATAGCCCATGGTAGCCAGGCAAGTGATATCAGGCCATTTTTGTAGAAATGCTTATAAAGTTTGTAAAGCATAGCATTGTGAAATTCTAACAGTGCTGTATGAAAAGGTATGGCACGGCACAGATCGTAGACACACACTTGTTACAAATGTTTGGGGGACAGGGAAAAGGTAATTTACACTTAAAAAAATAAGTTCTCACAGATTTAGATAAACAATGAATAAGAATCATTATTCCAATACTGTTCAGGACAATATTATGTCAGAAACTGGTACGGTACCGTTAATAAGTTAGGCAAATGTTACTTTATTTGAATTTAAACTTTAGGAATGATTGGAAAGATTGGCGTTTATGATATCTGAATGATACAGGCGGCAGATTTCACTGAGCACAAGATAATGGGCTATTATGTCAGGAGGACAGCTTTTGATTTCCCTGTTGCTTTTCCACTTTGACTTTAGGTTAAAAAGTTGTAAATTTATTCATGTGCTTGCAAGGGTACTTTTGACCCGTTTACAGAAATTGTGAAAAATCTATAGGTAAAAGGACTTGTTCCCAACAGTGTTGGTGAAATTCTTATATGTCTTGTACTTTCATAGCTTTAGGATCTCTAGAATATATGTAATTTATTATACATTATGTACATAAATACATTTGTTATGTTTCTCATAGACTTGTGGTTGTTTTGTTGAATTTTATGGCAATGTTGGTTATATTGTGATAAGCGAAATATACACTAAATATTCAAATTGTGTTTGTTGTTGTTAAAAGGTGTGTTTATTGTTGTTATAAGGTGTGTTTGTTGTTGTTATAAGGTAAACAGAGGATTGATGCATCTGCAAGTCGGGACAGCCAAGGACAAACATAGGCCTGCTGTCTTCCTGTTATAATTAAAAGACAGAATGTTTGCTCTTTTGCTGTTCCAAGACTTGAAACTTGGCCTAAATGTTTTATTTGTGAAAAAAGCATTCTGTTCAATATAGAAGTCTGGATTTTATTGCAGTCGGAGAAAAACTCTTGGCAAAAACTGTAAAGCCCCCCGCTTCGTTGATTATTATTTATGAAGTCTTTGGTACTATACTCTTGTTCAAATCCTGCCTGTTTAGTCAAAATTTGTTCAAACCTCAGGGTCATCATTTGTTAGTCCCCAACCGATGAAAGACTATTGGGTGGGGGGCTGGGTGCTCTAGGTTTGCTTGGTTCTGTCTGTCTGCACTTTGTGTCTTGGCTGTAATTTCTTTATGCATGGACTGATTTTCAAATAATTTCACACAGTTGCCCATAAAACAAGGGTCTGTCATGCAACCTACCTTAGGTGCTACATTGAAGATCAAAGTCATACTTTGGACTTAAAGCCTGTAATTTTAGGGTTACATACCAGTACTTTGTGTCTGGACTGTAACTTGCATGCATGATACTGGTTTTGAAATAATTTTATGCCAATGATGCCCATATCTTGCGATGTCATACACCACACCTTGAAGATCAAGGTCTCGCTTAGGGCTCAAAACATAACGTACCATAATGTAATAACATAATATAACTTAAAGATGCATCAACTGATTTTGAAATAAGTTCTCAAAGTTTGTTGTCCATACCACAAGGGCTACCTTGATGGTCAAGGTCACACTATTGTCTTAGTTGTTGCCCAAACCTTGCCTGCTTAAGGTCAATGTCACATTTCAGGGTCAGATGTCAGAAGACTATATGTCCTTAACCCTTTGAAGGACTTTCTGAAAATTGAGCCAGATGTTTACCTCATGGAGGCTTCGTGCAATATCCATGTTTCAAATAAGCCTGCTCAAGGTAAATGTCACATTTAGGGTCAAAGGTGATGTTTCTATATCTCTGAAACCTTTTGAATGATTTTCTTCAAACTTTGTGTGAATGTTTATCCAATAGACAAAATGTGAAGAACCCGTATCTCAACTAAGCTAGGTTCAAGACCAAGGTGATACTTAAAGATCAAATTTTACCAGACTACATCCTCTTAACCCTTTGAACTTTGGTCAAATTTTAAGCACATGATGAAAAAGGTCAAGGTTACTCTTTGAGTAAAGGTCAGGTGTCTATATCTCCCAAATCCCTTGAAGGATTTTCATGAAATTCATCTCATCCTATCATATTCAGTTGTGGACTTTGTAAATGTTGCACTCCATCCACTTGTTTTACTAGACTCAAATGAAACTTCTGTTGGGATTCCAATATAATGGCAGAAAATGTACCTTAGGTGACCTATTGCCAAGATTGTCCCATAGATACACCGTGATTGCTTGAAAACATGCCCACAGTAGGCAACCTCTTTTCATGTTGATATACCAAGTGTATAGATGTCTATCTAGATAAATCAACAGGGTGACTATTGTGTAAACTATTTGAATTAACAGATTAAACCACTCTTGTAGCAGTTGTTTTCCCTTGTAGAGCATTTGGTAATGGTACAAAATGCACAAGGTGAGCTATTGATGTCTGTCTACTGTCTGTCAAATTTACTTTGTGTACACTATAGAAGGCACATTTCATAAGCAATGATCATAAAACTTAGTTATAATGTTTGTCTAGAAAAAAATCTAGGACAAGTTGAAATTGGGTCACATTGGGATAAAAATTAGGTCACCAGGACAAATTTTGAAAAACCTTGTGAACATTCTAGAAGCCATATTTGACACACAGTCCTCATGAAAATTTGACAGAATATTTCTTTTGATAATTCTAGGTCAAGTTCGAATCTGGGTCAGCTGCGGTCAAAAACTTGGTCACCCAGTCAAATGGTAGAAAACCCTTGTGAACACTCAAGAAGTGACATTTTGCACCCTGTCATTCTGAAAGTTGGTCAGAATGTTTGCTTTGATGAACTCTAGGTCAAGTTTGAAACTGGATCTTGTGGGGTCAAAAAATAAGACATCAGGTTAAATCATAGTAAAACTTGTGAACACTAGAGGCCACAATCCTGAAAATTGGTCAGAATGTTTGCCTATATAACTGTAGGTCAAGAATCTGGGTAACGTTGGGTAAAGAATTAGGTCACTATGTATGTTTATCTTGACCCTTTGACCTACGTTTTTGTTTTTGAAGCAACAGTAATGAAACTTGGAATGTGTGTACAGTTTTGCAAGCAGATTTGTCATCGACTGACCTTGATCATGACCTTTTAGCCCACTTTCTTGTCTTTTGGAGCGATGGTACTCAGGTGAGCGACGAAAAGAGCCATCATGGCCCTCTTGTTCACATTTACAGGGTAGTAGGGCTTCCTTACTTTTTGTAATATACATTTGAAGGCCAAATATGAAGGGTATCCACCCAGTATTTCAGTAGTCGTCATTTTGCAACAAAAGAAACTAGAGCTATCACTAAATGTGATTAATACCCCCAAAAGACTTGCTTTATAAACTGAGAAAGTTCGTAGTAACAGAATACCTTGCAAACAAACTAAAAAGAGATATTGTTCTTGGCAAT
>JAUMHA010384151.1:0-12252 GCA_032359765.1 Saxidomus gigantea
GTATTTTCAAATACCAAATATTTTGAATAATATATATATCCAAATTTTTCTCTTCATATTTCATTTGTGATCTATCATCCAGAGATTAATTCAAAATAGTTTTACTTGTATGCATCTACTTAGTTTCAGCCAATCAGCGATCAAATCACATAGTTCGCAAGTTCCCTACACAAAATAACCTGCTTCCGGTTTTCACTGATTTAGGCTTCTCATACCAATAGGATTAAAGTGAAAAAATCATGCATAAAAGTTGAAAATGCACATATCGCGAAAACGGCACACACTGTGGTAGCAATTCACAACCACATTTAAAACCCTGTACAGAAAATATTATGCTATAGTTTTTTTCTGTAAGGAATTTTTGTATTTTAGTCTGTACATAATCTGGTTCAAATCTGCCAAGACTTTTTCGTAGGTAGTCTATAAAGTCTAAGTGCGACCTTGACCTATGAGGTAGGGACGTTGGTCTTGCACGCGACACGTCGTCTTGATGTGCTCAACATCTGTACCATATTATTCTAAAATCCTTCAATGCATGACAAAGTTACAGCCCGCACACGAATATGTGCATATATACAGGATTCCATTTCCTTTATATTCTTAAGAATTATCTTGACCTTTTAGGTAGGAACATGGGTCTTGCACGCGACACGTCGTCTTGCTGGCTCAACATCTGTGCCAAGTTATTTTAAAATCCTTCAATGCATAACAAAGTTACAGTCCGGACACGTATGTGTGCATACATAAAGGATTCCAAAACCTTTAAAACTCTTAATTTGACCTTGACCTTTGGCCTTGGACGTGGGTCTTGCATACGCCACGTCGTCTTTACTGGACGCAGATGTAAACAATAAAGTCTAGCTTTGATGAGACATGTAACAAGCTGCAAAATCCTATTAGTTACAACAATTTCCGCAAACATAACAGCATATCAAATAAGACTACGGACACATCTACATCAGTTACCTACATTGTTCTTCATCTTCATCTGTCTTTACTGAAAACTTGACACATCAGAAAGAGTACACACCTGCAGTATACTTAGGGTTAAAATTTATCATAATACATCAGGACTTGATTATTATATATCCTTATTATTAATGAGGCATTTGGAACGACATATACTATCTTTTAATTAAATCATCAATTTTGCTAGAATTCATTCATTTCTCGTAACTACCTAATAGGGCTTTGTCACAAAATAACATATTCTATTTTAGAGTGTAGACGACACTGACGTTGAGCTGTATTCGTGTTTATGTACACAAATCATTGTTGAAAAACGGACATTTACCTCCTAGCTAAAACAACCTGTGTACCCGGTTTATATGCTTGACAGAACGGGTAAAGCCACGCCTGACGACAAACAAAATATAAAAATAACGGCATTTAAAGTTATGGACGCCAGAAGTAGAGTTCCTGACAGACCGCAACCATGTTGACGTATTTCTTACAGTAATATCACCTGACCCATCTTAAATTTCAGGAAGTAATTTATCAGTTATTTATACTCCCAGAATTATGAACATTGCTACAGTTAAAATAAAAAATATGAATCTGTAGAAGCGTTTCATTCATACTGAATATTGAGGAATTCTGCGAAATCGTTTTCACTGTCCTAGTCAAAATCAGAAAATCCGCCCGGTCATGTATATTTTCATTTATCATTTCTTACATTCACAACATCTTGATTCAGACCATAATTCAATGTAGCTATTTCGAAGGTACTAGAACTGCAACTGTTTATCATAGTTTATTCAAAATTACTAAAAGCCACTAAGGCATACAATTACACCATAGCATAAAGCACTTGCGCATTTTAATTTCGAACAAAATTATACGTGATCCCGTAAAATAAAACTCTTAAAAACCCAGTAATACTACTTTCAACTTTTATTAAAATTCACATCGTTTATGTGTCTTCTCTGACAGGGTGGGCACGAATATTATGGAAATAGGTACCAGTGTAATAAATATTCATTATTAGACTTTACGATATTTTTCTGGCACAAATAAGTTATTGTATAAAAAGCACAATTTCTTATTTTCGAGATATCATCAGGAAAAATATCAATTTGGTATAATAATTTTACGTTTATCTCGAGGAAACTTTCTGACTTGGTCACGCAAGGATTTGAAATTGCTTACATAAAATGTTTATTAATTTAATGGCATTTATCTGTAAAATGTTATTTCTGATTTTTATCCTGAGGCGGAAATTATTAAGCAAATGAAAAATAAGATATCTGCAGACATCATCGAGCCCAACACCAGCAAGTAACCATACACACAGCAACTCATGACGCGGAAGGACCAATTAAAATGAAGTGTCTCAAAGTAGAGGAACCATTCCCTTAAATAATTTGAACTATTTAAAATAGGTATCAGATGTAAATGGTGAAGCCCTAAATGTAGAAATATAAAATGAAAACGCTTTTGCCAAATGCGTAAAGAACACTACATAACAAAATAGAGAAATACGCCAAATGCGACAAGAACACTTCATTTACAAAATAGAGAAGTACGTCAGATGCGCCAAGAACACTACATAAACAAAATAGAAAAACACGTCAAATGCGACAAGAACACTACATTTACCAAATAGAGAAATACGTCAAATGCGACAAGAACACTACATAAACAAAATAGAGAAATACGCCAAATGCGCCAAGAACACTACATAAACAAAATAGAAAAATACGCCAAATGCACCAAGAACACTACATAAACAAAATAGAGAAATACGTCAAATGCGGAAAGAACACTACATTTCCAAAATAGAGATATACGCCAAAGAGCACAGAACAAACAACCACGAAACGTTCATCAGTCTACCTTGCTGTAAATGAACATTAGTATGAAAAACTTATATCAGACGTGAAGTCAATCATAGGTTGAGTCTGAAGAACCATTCATTTCAGTTAGGACCTTGTTCGCAATCTAGCTTAAACAAATTATTGTTAAAATAACAGGAAACAAAATGTCAGATTGTTTTCTTATTGAACCCAAAGTGACCACCACACTTGAAATTTGTCAACGGGGGTTAGGGGTGGGGGTTGTTAAATCGATTTGTAGCATATCTGCCTTGTTCGTCCCTATATTAAACATATTTGGGGTAGTTTTTGCAGCTTTCAAAGCTGGGCAAGAGTAAACTGAAGCAAATATCTACGAGAAGTGTGTCCTTGTATTCCTACATTTGATTAATGGTCCCGGAGGTAATATTACAATATCAATAAGTTGCAGAGGAATTATGGTTTACAATAACTGTTTTTTTATTGTCAATTTCTACAACCATAAACAGACCCGTTAGTCAGCAGTGAACAACTTCGGACGTTCCAGCAAGAGCATCAGTGCATGCGGAAGGGATACGGCTTGCTTCTGAAATGTGCGCTAAAATGACTGTTTGATCATGCATCAATTAAATCCATTTTGAAACAGTTGCTTAACCATTGAACATATTGTTTCCAAGTTCGATTTTAAGGCGTCAAGTTTTACGGTGCCTTGCTTACCTGTTTGTTGTCCTCTCTGCATGTAAGTAATTTTGTTTCAAATTTCGTTTTCCACACAAAGAAGAGTTATATGGCATAACGCTTGTAGAGGCAAACGACAGTTCGTAAACGAAACACGCTTAAGCGATTTCCATGAACAGTTTATGTTGGAACTAAGTTTTGTTTTTGTGACCACATCCACCATCTGTCTTAGTGTTCTACTTTTGTGAAATCGCTACATAATCATGACATTGTTATGCTGTGAAATTTAAGTTTATGCGTGAAATGTGACGATAAAATGTCTCGTCTTTACTGGACGCCTGAATACATTCGAATGATCTAACCGGTCGTAAATATTAATGCCTCCCTAAAAATGCACAAGACGAATCCCCAATTATTTATGTGAAAAAGTAATTTCTTTTTCTAAAATAGAGAAGTTGAGTTATTATATCATCTTCTGAAGTGTCAATTAAAATTTAATTCCCATTGCCAACTTGTGAAAACAATAGAATATAAGTTATATTAAGTTTATAACATTTTAAACAAAGGCATGTTGCTACCTTAATCGCCCACGGAGGTAACACATTGTCATCTCTAGTAAAACATGTTTCTAAAATGTTAAAATGTGTCCGATGCGACTGATTTCACACAAATTTCAAAGATGTAAACTGTGATAAACCGTGCATCTGATAACGACACAAATCTAACTGGCACATGATACGTTTTTAGATGCAAAGAATTTCCTTTCTCCGATTCAGCGCAACTAGCACACATGGTTTAGGTCATAAAACGCTCGACAAGAGCTTTGATCATGAAGCAATGGCTGCCCTTATAGATGGCGAAAAGCATATCACGCCATCTTTACACGAATTCAACCTTTATAAACAAGTTGAGGTTGTCGGGGTTTTTTTTCTTTCACTGACAAACTGTTTAGCGTAATCGCGATCAGTATTCATTTAGATTATATTTAAACACTTCAGGCTTTATCTTAAAAGATGTGAGTTATCATCTTTCTATAACCATTTAGATAGTTTTGGGCTAATTACGTCATAATTTTAGTGTCTGCAGTTTTTTATTATTTATACTTGCAGTTTCTTTGACAGTTGCAATTTTATTTTAAATTATATTACACGACTCTTAGACTATTTTGAGTATTAAGTGTATAATGCACAAAATGCACCAACCAAACAAGTTGTTCTTTCACATAGTACATGTATATTTGATATTAGAAGTAAAGACGACACGTTTCCAAGAGTATAAAGTCGTAATTTGCGCAAACATTTCCTTTTTCATAGAATGTCTTCAAACTTGGCATGTTGACGGAGAATCAAGTTTGAAACAGAAATCTGAACTAAAAATCAAAGGCCACAGGTCTTTATCTTGAATTATCTGTAATTGAACACAACATTTTGCTATTTTCTGATTTTTCAGGGCAGAACATTCAAGATCATGACAAATTTGGCATTATATACATATTGAATACTGTAGCTAGGGGCGTTAAAGATAAGAACGGATGTATCCTCTAATTTTGATATAAACCCTCCTCAAGTCTGGACTTTTGTTTCTCTTTCATTATCTTTTATGCATTTAATTAAAAAAAGCATAAGCCTTAAATGCATGTTCATCACACATTTACAGAAATAAATCTTACCCTATATATATCAAGAGTAGTTTTAAGTGCTTGCATTTCTTTTAAACTAGATGCTTTCACTTAACATTATATCTGATATTAGAAGCGTTTATACATTGACATTAATCTCCGACTTATACTGATTATTTATCTGCAAGTTAATAATGTCAAACACTTTCAACAGTTTCTCTGTAATTTTATGTTACTCATTTTAAAGAATTACCAAGAGATTCGTGTTATTAAGATATCAGAAATTAATGGCATATTAGATATGGAAAATCGCGTTAATCTCGGCAAGAATGGTTTGAAGGACAGAGAAATTAGAAACACATTTGTGCTACAAACGCCTGTCTAATTATATATTTTTAAAATTAATTTGTAGCATGGATTTCCTTTCATAGTAAGAAATGTTTTTGTATATAGTGTTTGACAATGCGTTTGAGAAGAATAAAAATAAACAAATCATAGTACATGGAATTTTTGTATGCATAAGAAAACATTAACAATTCAGTTTGCACTGTAAAGGAAAAATATATAATAACAAACCAATATTATATTACATAAATTTTGTAACATTTTTTTTTTTTTTCTAACACTTGACAACGGCTTTCTTATGTTGGCTTATCATGCTTGTTATCTAACATAGCACTTTCATATAGAACTTAATAGTGGGCACAATAAAACGTTTTGTTTTTCTTGATTTTAAATAGAAGGTAAGCAAAGGAAAATAAGACACCTTTAAGACTAAAGAAATAGATGTGTAAAATAAGTTCGAGTCATAAATACGTAGCCAAGTCTAAAGAACGAGGGTGAGAGTCTTCTTTAACCTTAAGTAGATTCCTACATGATTCATATTACAGTTTATCTGATCAAGCGCTATATTTACCTTCAGTAATTTAAACATAAACTTTTACGACGGAAAAAATAATTTCTTTAGCAATAACACAGATATGGGATATGGTAGTACATGTAATAAAAGGGTAGACCAAGGTTACACCCTTTATGACAAAACTGAGCATGTTCTACAAAAACGCTTAACTTTTCACCATCCTTTATTGTTTACAAATCTCAAGACTCAGTTAAAATGTTAATCAAGAACTGATGCATACCAAAGTTGCATCGGTAAATTTTGGTGATGCAGACATTTTTGTCGCCTTTCATTAGCTTGGCCCTTTTAATGAACACTTTTTCCCTATTGCAATGTGCCGACGGAACCTAAGCATTCAATCGACGTCCATTTGTATAGATGCAGGTTTGTTTTGAATATCTTAAGTTTGACAATCACATAGAATTTCGTTTTAAAATGCTAAATGAATGATACCCGACGCTTTTAAAATTCTACAACGGTATAACGTTACTTTGCAATACTAACGAAAAAATAAACTGCATGTGTAGGATAAAAGTGGAGGAAATTGTTGAACTGTTTTTTGGATTGTTTGTTCATCGAGGTCATATGTTCCAAAAAGTGGGAAAATATTCAAACTGATCCGTACGAGCATGGTTTATGAGACAAGCATTGTTGGGCGGACAAAATTATATTTTGTCGAAAACGAAAATCTTTCTACATTCGCAGTATCATTTACATCCGAAATTGCTTATATTAACAGCCTTGTCAAACGGGGTTTAATCAGTAAGATTTTTATGTGTTTTCTTAATTTATAACTTTAATAAAATGGCCTTATCTGAGAATCACTAGCTCAAAATTAATGCGGGAAAAAATCATTTGCATGTTTTGGAAATCTAAGTCGAAACACATAGCGTTTTATAACATGTTCTGGAAACAGTAAATCCCCCACGGAATCTGACGGATAAAGACGTCAATAATCTAAGTCCTTCTGAAATTCATAACGGAATTAACATATAAGAGAACAAGCGCAAAAGGTTAGAGACATAATCTCAAGTATGTATTACAAGATTCTGTAGCAAGCCCAGACAAAGCAGTTGTATCCTTTGGTAGATATTATACAATGAATTCATAGCCAGATATATTAACGTGCATAAAAATAACAAGGCAACATATTTAGAAAGAGTCACAGTAACAGTTTTTGTATAAGTTTACAAGACTGGCTTAAGATGTCGGCTGCATTGTTAAAGTGCGATTTTATTTATATGCAAAGCAACTGCTTAGATATATGACTCACAAAAAGTATGCAAAAAAGACATAGTTTTAGATCTCTTTGCAAAATGTGTTTTCATTTATACAAAATATTTATTCAGATTTTGCTAGATTGTGATGAAAACGTCCGACCGAAGTTGTTCACTGCTGACTAAAGGGCATGTTTATGACTACACAAACACAGTTATTGTAAACCCAAATTCCTCTTCAACTTATTAATAGTGAAACATAACCTCCAGGATCATAAATTAAATGCAGGAATACAAGGATACATTTCTCGTATATATATTAACAAAACCAAAGACATAACATTGATATTGAGTCTAGTTATACAATAACGTTATAACTTATGATGTTATAATAGAAGAAATTTTAAGGAAACAACACGTCTAGACGTTTCAGAGTTAATTGAAATAATATATAAGTTCTCACAATGCCACTGACTACAGATCATTATAAATTCACAATTATATTCATATGGAAAACTTTCTTGTAGCCATAAATTATTTCATAACATTTTTGCCCTTGCATGGATAATTAAAGCGTTATTTGTAGCATGTACAGTGACTTAGCATTAAAGGTGTAGTGATGTTTTACAGCTGCCAAGTAAACCTCCAAGAACAAGCAAACAAATGTCTAAATAAGAGAAAAAAATCTGCAATCTTTAGCAATGGTTTTACTTGAAAAAATATATTTTTGAAATATACAAAACATTTGAAATCCTGTCTTTAAAAGGTCAACAACAACTGCAAAAACAACATTAACTGTTACTTGAACTGAAATGTGATGATCAAAGACATAGAAGTGCTGATTTTTTCTATTTTGGCTACTTTTAGAGCAATAGTCCCCTTACTTAACATAAATTGCCAGCTATATTCAGTCATAAAATTATATAGAGAGTAACATTGTCAAATTGCAAAACACTTAGTATTAGTTGTAGCATTAGCACGAAACCGTTTTACAAACACATTTTGGGTATTTTTACCATGCACTTGCTTTTGTTTTTATCAAGTCCGGTTCTCAGGAGGCCGTAGTGTATACAGCAGACAACTATCATGTGTCGACAGTATTATTTTCTTGTCATGTCCATTTATAAATGACGTGATATAGTATCAGCAGACCACTCAGCTGCCACCCTAAGTATTATTTATATCCTATCTCTCTCACCATTCATTTGAGATATGTGGCCAGGCGGTGACTGGAAAGGAAAGCACGGAAGCGCAAGGCTGCCTCGAATAGTTGAGGTAATAATGATCTAGAAACATACTTCATATACAGGACAGGAAGAAATAAGACTTAAAAACTGAAAGGTCAGCAATATTTCATTCAATAGCAGGAAATATAGAATTGACCAGTGTATTCGTTTAGATAGACAGCTTCATGTTGGTAGTATTTAGATCAGCGGGTAACATATATGTTTATTTATTTATCCTTGAAGCTTTGTTATAAAAGATTCAGCTTTGAACCTATTTCTTGTGAGGAAACAGGGTTTGTTGTATAATATGGAGAACATTGCTAATGTACTTTAGTGAGGATCACTGTTAAAACACTGGTAATGTGAGAAATTCATAAAAAAACTAATTGTGTTCATTATATACAGCATAAATAAAGTAGGCAATAAACTGAACTTATAATAAAAAATAAAATCGGTTTAAATATGTTAACTTGCATATTCTAATTAAAACTATATATTTCAAACTTAACTAGAATCATTAGTAGGAAGTACATTTTCTCTTGACAGCAAAACAAATCAAAACAAACAAATACCTTCAAACGAAGTAGGATTTTAGCACGTAAATAACAATTTGTAGTTTCATGTATATTCAGTCTTGCGATTTCGAATTTTGTGAAACATGCAGAGGGTCATAAAACATTTCATGGGGTCGTAGTCGAAAACATGAAACTTTAATCTCATTTGTATGCCATGTGTTTTGAAAACATACAAATCCTTTCAGAAAAAACCTGTCTAATCACATTAACTACTAAACTTCAACAACGCTATTTGTATTCTAAAATATGAAACATAATATCATTTTTAAGTAACTGTAAAACCATCTGTAAGACTCCTAAAATGTGAAAGTTGCCACAACATGAGTGTGAAAATAGTCACAAAATTTATAATGTGAACTTATTTACCCCTTATATAAAAATCTTTCGACAAATGTGAAAACGATGTATAGTTTGTAACGTTTTTTAATATAAGGTAAACCTATTTCACATTTGTGACCGTCCTACACCTTTGCTAACAGTACAAAACAAAAACTATATGTTTAGTCATTTAATGAATTAAAATATTCACAGACACAGAACACATATCCTTTGATAATTCTCACAACAATTGTCCTATAATAGATTGTTTCCATGTGAAACATCATTTGAAATAAAGAATTCCTTTCTAAACACTTTAGAAACAACAATCACAGTTCAAGCAAACTGGTTTCCTAACTTAAATATATACTTCCGTTGTCGAAACATAATTATTTATTTTCTTCCCATTTCTACTCATTAAATCTATCATTACTCCTTATGATGCTACACAGTCATATAAATCAGTCAGAATTGAAAATTTCCTTTGTGAGAGATCTGTCTTTCCTTGAAGCCATATTTTCTGTCATTTATTCCCACTGTTTCATCGTTACACATTTTATTTGTAATAAATGTAGAGTTTTAGTGTCCATAAAATACGTTTATTTAACAATTTTAACCTGAAGCTAGTTTATTAAGTGTTTTGCGCCATAAAGAATGTAGTCTGAGTTATTGTTTGTTTACTAGAATAAAATGGCTGATTTTGTTTTTGGATGGTCTCTATTTTGGCAATTTCCCGGATCACTGGTTGGGTTATTAGGTTGATTCAAAATAGTTAAGAGGATTTATTGGTTGAAACGACCCTTTGATTATCTTTTCAAAACAATGGAAGAGAGCTATCGAAATACAAAGGGTTTAGGTAGATTTGAAGTATGAAGGTCGGATATTTTGTTAAACGGTGTAGGGTCATAAAGGGTTCAGTCTGCTTCCTGGCGGACAAAAAGACATTTGCTTATTTGCACGGAAGCAGCGTTGTGCTACAAAGAAGAGAAACATATTTATATTGACTTGCCTTCATACAGTCATATACAATTATGCTTTTTCTCGGTTTGTAGATAGTTAAAAGTAAATGTGTTAATACGACAGGAAAACAATAAAAAACAGGATATAACATATTAGTTCAAATATTAGCTTAACAGCTTAGCTCATTCATTTAATGCGTAATGCTTTTGTTTTCCTGTCTGAACTTTTGTCCCGCCTTGGCATATATGTTTCCTGTTCTTTAATATAAACAAAGCTGCGACGATATATTCCCAAGTGTACCATTGTTACTTATATCTGTCCTAAATGAACTACTTTACCCTGTTTATCCTATTGAATAAATGAGCATATTTCCTTTTTCTTTCATATATGGTGTGATTATAAGATAGTCCTTTACACTTGAGGACAATTATTTTATTACATTAAAAGCATGTAATATTACGGTAGATAATTACAACGACCCTTTTTTATTCCGTTCGTGAATGAAGCAGTGATGATTAGTATTCGAATCAGACCATATCTCCACATATAATCTGAGATTAATTGACGGTTTTGTAATCAAGAAATGTTGAAAGTGACTTTATCAGGAAGGCGAATCACGAAGGCCAAGATCAAAAGTTTTATTCTACGCTGATTCTGCGATAACAATTAAGCACACTCCAGAGTAAGACATTACATATACTGCCTATTCAATATGCAAATATACTCTATACATAACCTTAAACTAAACTCACTTACATGAAACCAAGCCGAGCAGGGCATAAATCAGGATGTTCCCCCAAAGGGCCATACACTTTGAATACATTCTTACGAAAGTCAATGTGAAAGTTTCAGTCATGTTTCCAACAATGAATAATTTTTATCGCGTTTTCTGTTATTGTTACACCAACGACCATAGCCACTGGCGTAATGATATCTATCTCAAACACTTTTGTTTACATTTGAAAAGTAGTCCCACTATGTTAACCTCCCTTGGTTTAACCTCACAAGGAGTTACGAGTTATCTTTCCTAGACACAATTTTGAGAGTATTTAGTATCTAGAGAATCTTTCATTTGAATTTTGATACACGGTAATAATACAAATACTGAACACGCTCACATTTAACCAGTCATTTCTTCGATGTCACCTGGACAACAAGTACTTCTGGCAGTCCCACAAAGACATAGCGGTGCACTCGGACATTGTCATTATCACAGGAACCCTGAAAGCAGCAGCTCTGAAATACATTCAAACCCTTTTTAAGCAGCAAGCCAATGCATGTACCAGAAAGTCATTTAAATTGTCACTTAGGATACAATAATCAAATTGCAGGTGGGTACTTAATAGAGGTTACAACTAGCACAGGATCAACTTAAAGTTGATGGAAGTCCGTCCGTAAATGTCACACCTGCTTTGCGTAAGGGTACTATATAATAAGCCATGAAAATACCATGTATGTATTTCGTTCTCATAAGCACTTTAGTTTCAAACAAACACGCACACTGAATTCTACATTAAGAAAAGAGACTCAAAATATATAGATTACAAGTTTAGAAATATTTTCAAAAGACGTTTACTGTAATAGGTCATTCCTGAAAATATGTTTTGCGTCCGTTTTATAACAGGCTGACTAAATTATACAAGAAATTATAAGGAGGATTTTAGATTTTATACAGATTGTAGATGTGACTGTACATATACAAATCAGACCTACTGATCAAAGGGCAAAAACTCCTTTCTTAAATGAATCAAGTCCGTGAGAATTGTTTACCTTTGATGAGCGAGCTTTATATCTTAGATGTGCAAGGGAACATATTTTGAAATAAGAAATCTGAACCAAATGAGCCTTGTTTGGAGTTGCGTCAGCAACATAATTCGTAAACTCGACAATTTAATAACTCTTTTTTAGCTAAATCAAAACAGATGCAGCCGATGATAATAAACACCACAAAGCAAGGCACAGAACAAACT